>JASSUY010013310.1:0-24834 GCA_032466535.1 Forpus xanthops | reverse complement strand
GCAGGACCAGGGCAGTGATCATCCCCCTGCACTGGTGAGGCTGCACCTCCAATCCTGTGTTCAGTTCTGGGCCCCTCATTACAATGACACACTGAGGTGCAATGGACCTGGTGAGGGATCTGGAGCACAAGTCTGATGAGGAATGGCTGAGGGAACTGGGGTTGTTTAGTCTGGAGAAAACAGATTGAGAGAAGAAGAACTTAGCACTTTCTCCAGCTACCTGAAAGGAGGTTATAGTGAGGCGAGGGTTGGTCTTTTCTCCCAAATAGCAAACAATATGACAAGAGGAAATGGTCTCAAGTTGCACCAGGAGAGGTTTAGATTGGATGTTAGGAAAAATTTCTTCATGTAAAGAGTTGTTAAGCACTGGAACAGGCTGCCCAGTGATGTGGTAGAGTCAACATCCCTGGAGGGGATAAAAAACATGTAGATGTAGCACTTAGGGACAAGGTTTAGTGGTGAACTTGACAGTGATAGGTTAGTGGCGGGACTGGAGGATTTTAAGGGTCTTTTCCAGCCTGAAATATCCTAAGATTCTTCTATGCTCTCCGTGCTTTATTGCAATAGGATCTGCTTTGGTTCTGAAGGGGTGGGAGGTTCAAGAGAGTAAAAAAAGAAAACCAAGTTCACATGTGCCTTTCTTTGCAGCTGATCAGTATTTTTTCTTCTATTGAAGAGGATTTGGGTACACTCCACAGACAACTCACACCTGATTAGTTCAAGGTGATTATATTAATGCAACTTTGACTGTAGGAAGTCTTAAATCAGCTTTAACTTTACACAAGCATATTAACTGCAGTGATTTTTAGTTTTATGTTTTATATATATCACTACAAGCATGTCCTCAGAGAAGGTTCCAGCAGTTTTACTGCAGTGGCTGAAACCTTTGTGAAGGAAAACTCTGTGTTGGTCAGTTCTACACTCCACTCAGAAAAGTCCCTTTTAACTTCTTAAACCCAGTGAGACTCACCCAGTAAATGACAGTAAGAAAGAGGTTATTCTGAGTGGTGGCTGTGGGAAGAAGTGATGCAGCTTGCTGCAAGGAGCTGTGCATGGATGTTCTTTGGAAAGTCACTGGGGAAAATACCAGTGCGGGGCTGGGAGAGCATGACTGGGAGATGGTGGAAGCATTTTTTAGGTATTGAGGAAACAAGGGGGAAAGCCTGGAGAAGTGATTGTTCTGTGGGATGGTGGTGCTGGTGGATGTTTAAGCACCAACATCACAGGTCCAAAATATCTCAGTTACTAAAAGCTGACTACAACTTAATTATTTGCTTTTTCCAGCAAGGAAAATATTATGTCTTGTGGGAAGTCATGAGGATGACATACCCAAGAACACTGCATATTTGATCACTAATAATATAAACATCTTTTAAATATTTCCAGCAACATCTGTGCTAGTTTAACTACTGGTTCATGTTGCATTCCTTTATGGAATAATATCCCAGAGAGCAGAGCATGTGCCACCGCCACACAGAAGAATTAAACTTGCGGGATTTTTCCTGTTGGTTGAAGCTGTATTCCCTTCCACCTTTAGAAAATGCTTTCTTCTCCTCATTTTCCACTATTGCATAATCCTAAATCTCCAGAAGTTTCAGTGCTTGACTATGATCTTATATATTTAACATTTGGCTTGTGTAAAATGGGAGCACAGTAATTTCACTCATTGCGGGAAACATCCAGAAAAAGGAGCTGCACCAGTTTAATAGGAAGGCAAGCTTAATTTTCTGGAGAAAAAAAATAGGTGTTAGCATTTTGAAAGAATATGTTTCATTTTTACTGGCAGGCACTGCCTTCCTCGTAGATTTACCATTTGTGCCAAAAAATCTGTATTTTTGGAGTGGAATTTACAATACATCCTGTACAGTACTGCATTTTCTGAGCAAAAATATAGGTACATATCGCAACTTAAATAAATCTCTTTTTTGGGGGAGGAAACAACCTTTCTGTCAGTGAAGAGACGGCTTTTTGTTGGAATAAGAAAAACAGAGAAAAACTTCTGTTACTAAAGCAGTAAAATTCCAGCAATTTAAAGAAATGCTGTATGTGAAGTGTCTGTGACTTTAAGTATGCACAAAAGTCTTTGGAGACCAAGAGTCACAGTCATGTATCGGTCCTTGAACCGACTCTGAAAAAGTAAAAGTTTTCCAATATACAAAGTGACTGAGAAAAAGCATAACAAAGAAATGCAGTTACCTCATAGCTCTGTCAGTGCTATGAAGAAACTGAGGTGTGTCAACCAGTTTCCTTTCAGAGATGTCTACCTCTGTCATATCACCTTGGGAATGTCATTGAACCAACTTTGGGTTAACTGCAAAACAATGGTAGCTGAAGATGTGGAGAAGGAGAAAAGTTGGGAGGGAGAGGAAAACCACCAAATTTTGCAATAAGGCATATGTCCTGACATAAGATGGAGCCAGTCTGTTTTACTGAGATGGTACCAGATCAGTCACTCCTGTGGCAGCAGTGCCCCTTGTCCATGCAGTGGTAAATTCTCCCACTGTCAATCCATGGATCAGAAAAGAGTTGTTGGCATTTAAAGCATTGGTGAGCATTTTGGCTCACTCACCCAATTAAGAGAGAAAGGAGGGGACAGCTGTATGAGGCCAACTTTCCCTATGAGGTGCTCTACCCCTGGATAAGGGAGAATTGCCTGCTGATGCTCCTATGTTGATTGTCAGTACTATCATCATAAAACCTCTCACTTCTCATCAGCGCTGAAACCAGTAACCTGGCTTTGGACTGCTGCTATCACAACCTCTGCTGCACTCTGCTTTTGGCTCCAGAAGTGAGATAAAAAGTAGTTGGGAGTGGGACTGAACAAGCAAAGACAACTTTCTTTCCTTTTTTCTTTCCTTTCTTTCTTTTTTTTTTATTTTTATTTTTTTAAGATTAGATGTGGACTCTGCAAGTCAGGGATAACAAGACTGACCTAAAGATACAGAGTTAGTTTCCATAGCAATGAGACCTATGAGTTCTCAAAATATGCAAGTCTCTATTAAGCTAGAAGCAGATAAAAATAATTTGCTTATATAAGTGCACGTCAGATCTCATCCAGCAAAGCACTCAGTTTTAAGCACATGACTATCAATATAATGGATCTCCATATGTACCTGACTCTTGCTTGCCTGGAAAAGAAATACTTTTGTTGAAAAGTGCCTTTATGTCCATAGCTGACTTTCTTTCAACCCTGACCCTCCTGCCCAGGATCATTGTGCTTTCTACTGTGAAGCTATCTTTAATGCATACTCTGGGTTTTTCCATGGAACAGATTGGTTCCTCTCCAGTGAGAACAGGCAGAACCGGGCACTGATCCTTCCTCAAGCCTCCTCTCTAGCTCAGCTGGGGGACACCTTGCACACTCCACCTCATGATTTGGGTGAGATAAGGTACACTTGTCAAGAGGAAGGATCGCACTCTGAAAGTAGGTGTACTAATAGATAAGTACTCACAGGATAACTCCTTGTTCCTGCCCCTCCTGTCTCTTCAGCAAGGTCTAGGTGGGGTTATAAAGTCACGACTGACCTTGCTCTGAGTTTCCTACCCACAGACCCTGCAGCCCCTGAACCAGAGCGCCACGAAGGGAATAAAAAGTCTCTGCCACCACACCACACAGTATACCGCTGTGGTAGTGCACCAAGGAGGCATGTCTTGGCCACTGTGTAGCTGCCCCCAGCAAACGCCATACTGCTGTTAACTAACCTAGCATAAGCTGGATGGGGCTCATCCAGAATAATATTGCAAGGGCAGAACCACAAATTCAAAATACTTGCATTTTCAGCTGTTTTGCTGTGAAAGGTCTGAAGAAGCCACCATTGAACACACTTGAGTCTAATCTTTTGTAACCAGTGGTTGTAAATCATGTAATAGCTTGTGAAACTGACCTCTGAGAACACTATGTTCTGTTAAAAAAAATCTGAAATATGTTCTTCGTACTCATGAACTGCACTGGAGTTATTTAGCTTAGAAGGACTTCACAAATTAGCACTGATTACAGGACTGAAGAGAATCGGAACTGAAAGGTATGGTAGAGAAAGCAAAAAGCCTTGAGTGAAAACTAATCCCCTGAATATTTCAGTTTCTAAAAAAAAAAAAAAAGTGTTAATGGCTTAAAGAATCTCAGTATATTAGGAAGAATTAATTTAATTTTCTAATAGCGCAAGCTTTTGTGAGACACTCCATTAGCCGATTGAATGCATTTCATTTACTTGGTTCCAACTTGGGTGACTGTTTCCCTATCCCCATCTTGTTACGGTGAAAAGAAAATAAAACAATCCCCAACGGCAAATTGCTGCTTCTTTGTTCAACAGTCAATTTAAATTTAAACTAGGATTAGTTTCCAAGCACTTAATAAGGTGCATGTTTTATGGATGCTTTACAGAAATGACAAAGCTGTAGCGCTGCCTGATGGTGCTGGCTGCCTTCCAGCGATGGACTGAGGACACCACAGGATCACAGGTTTTGTGAAAGGAATTCTTTATGTTGTAACTTGTCACCAGACTACAGAAGTCTCAACAACACACTGCTGTAATAACCAAAATAAGCACTGAGTTGATAATGACTTCCGACTCCCAGCACACTAGGAAGCATACCCGTGCCGTAGCTTAGAGTGCGACTGTAGCTTTGAAGACCAGCTGGCCCATCTGTTCCCTGAACTGTTGCTGCTACCAGCACTGTGGAGCTCAGCCTGGAGGAGCTCCTCAAGCTTTTCATGGGTCTGTTGCACCCAGTTGAGCCCTCAGCAGCTGCAGCAGCACTTCTGCTGCTCCAGGCTCTACAAACAGGTAAGGGGAAAGAAGGAAACTACTAAATAAGCTGTAAGAGCTCCTTGAACTATGGGATGCTGTGCAGGGAACCACTGTCCAAAGAGCAGCAGCTCCTGTTTGCAGCGCATGGAGGTGAGAGCAAAAGGGAGGGAGGAAGAGGCTGAGCTGAGCTCTGTCTTTGTGTCTGTCCGCATGGCCTTGTCCTCCTGCAGCGTATCTGAGGCAATGCAGAGATGTGGTTACGTCTGCTAAGCAGGGGCAGGACATAGACCCGGGAGCAGGTGGGCATGTTTGGAGGCCCACTGTGACTGTGAATTCACTTCAGACATCACCTGCTGTTTCCCAGGCAAGTTTTAGTGAATTTAGCCATTTACATTTTCCAGGGGAGGTCATTATATATACTCATTAATATACTTTATTTCCTAGTGGTTGCTCTTGGGGGAAGGGGAGGAGGTACAACAAAACTCCTTAGATGGTCTTTCTCCATGAATACCCTTAACCCTTTTCACTGCTCCATCTTTTACCTGGGTCTCCATAATGAATGCCTATGTAGTCAGAGCTCCTGGTGTGGTGAACCTCTTAATGTCTCATATATTGCTGGTATGGTTCTTTTTGCATAGACGGTTTTGCTGGAAGAGCTCTGTCAGCCTCATAAGGGCTTTTTCTACTGTCACTCTCCAACTTCTGTAACATATTCCTAGCTGAAGATGATTATTGGTAATAGTTGCTTTATAAACTAAAGATTTCTTTCAAGATACATTAATCAAAATAACTGAGAAAATTCTCACTGAAATCTAAATGGGGTCCTGTGAAACAGGGCTCTCTCTTCAAAGGGGATTAAATATTCCCTAGAGAAGTCTTCTAGCTGCTTGAAAAGCATTGTAGTTTAGCTCCGGAATACTTCTACTGATTTATGACAAAACAGCCACTAAATATTCTATTCTATTCTCAATGGTTTTCTGCAGCAGCGGGTGGCAGCAGTGGGTGCCATTCATTAGATCTTCAACAGGCTTTCATTAGATCTTTCGTGCCAATAATTTTCCTATTCCAGGAATCCTCAGATGAACGTCCCTGTAGAGGACTGATTAAAACAAGTTACAAAAACTAGTAAGTGTTTACCATGGACTTAGGTACCAATGTATTGCTTTAGCTTAAGCAACCTGTTGAATTAGTCCTCTCTGTCAAAGAGAAATGGAAGCAAACAGTGGTACAAGGTTAACCTTAAGGCATCTGTGCCACTCTCAAATAGCACTGAGAAGGAAGAGTAGGTCCCTTTCCACCTGGAAGATTTAGGTGGAGATATGACACTGAATCTAGAAAATGTGAAAAATAACAATCTCTACTTGCTTCCACATTGCGCAAGGATTGCAGAGACAGTGGGCTTGGCAGCTCTTTTACTCCTTTAAAATTATCTAAACAGGTAATAAAATGGCACTTAGAGAAATAGTGTCCTGCAGATGTTTCAAGCAGAGGAAGAGTTGTCGGGAGGTAAGGGTTTATTTACAATGAATCTAAAGGTCACAAATGGGAAACAGGAAAAGTATAAACCCGAAGTCCATGACAGCCTGCAATTCTGAGATCATGGGACAAAATTGCAGCCAGGATAGCAAATATCATTGTAAATAAGTCAAGATTCAGCCTTCAGCAGTAGGCTGGTTTTCAATCTTAACTTGCCTGAGTTAGACAACCATGTGTACTACATTTGTCTTGGTGAGAGAAGAAACAGCATGGCGCAAGTTTGTCAGCAATACCTACACTCTGAGTAGTCTTTAGTTGAATTCCTGTCATGCTGCTCTGCAGGCAAGACTTGGACTGTATGTTGGAAAAAGAATTGATACAAATAGCTGAACCAGAGCTCCTCTGAGGATCAGCAAAACAGGGCAGCTTAATTGGCCTCCCCGACTTCTTTGCTGCTTCATCCTATTTGCTCAGTGCAATTGTCCAGGTCCTGTGCAAACAAAGAGCAAAAATATCAGACACAGGTTAAAAGGTGACAGCTGCTTAGGCAATGTCTTTGTTCTTAGCCCACAGGATATCCAGGTAGTGCTGCAGTAGCTCGTGATTTGCCTGAGCTGTACTTAGACTTGTTCAAAGCCGGACAAAGGCTTTGAACTGGCCCATGTCCTTCAATTTGCCTCCTCACTCACAACTGTCCTCTTCATCTTCACTGTTCTGTTCTCCCATTCTCTTTTTTTCCTTAGGACTGTACTAAACCAATTGTGTCTGCCTTGTGGCCTCCTTCAACTGCTGAAGAATTTTAGACATGAACTTGAAATAATAAGCATCCCCATTCCCAGCCAACAGCTGAAAAGGTCATTTTACATCCAAACCTGTGCTTCAGTTGCAGTATTAGTGAGTCTGAGCATTGGGGAACAACTTCTCCAAGGGAAAAGTGGATTTCTCTCATGTGGGTGTCATATCCTAGTTAGAAGCATTATGAGGAGACCCCTGGGTAGATATTGGTGCTTGGATTCAGGCACATGGGTTTACCCTCTTTTCTCAGATGGAGAAGGCCTTATCAGCACTCTTGTGGCTGTCACAGCACAGAAGGGGACACAGACACTCCTTGCCCTGGGCACTGCAGGCTGGGCCAGGGCAGGTTGCAGATGGCTCCCCCACAGCAACCCCCTGAGCTGTCTCTGCTAACATCTTTGGGGACAGCCTGCACAGGGACATCCATCACAGCAGTCATCAACAGTTATGGTTTTGTGTTTGGTTTTTATCCTGATAAGGCATGTTGAGAGATAAGGGAGCCCATAGGAGCTCTGTTTCTTAGAGATGTCAGAGGAGATAAACTGAAGTTCTGTGGTTTTTCTGTGGTTTTCTCTGGCATGCTTGAGCAACTCTGTACGAGCTCTAGTAAAAGGAGCAGCAGTAAATTGCTCCTAAAAATGTTAATTGGGTTTGTCTTCACTGTACTCTTTGCACAAAAGGGAGATGACTCCTGCTTTGGGGAGGTTTAAACTCCCAGGTCACTTTTGCCTTGTACAGCTTGAGAAACAGAGCTCCCCCTCTGTAACAGCTGTATGTATTCAGGCCCAAATTTACAGACTCAAGTGCCTCACATCAGTTGAATCCATATTGCCTTCAGGGTCAAATGCACAGGTCCCTGACATCACTTACTTATTCTGTGCTTGCTTTTCCTTGCATGGACAGGCAGCCTGGCTATTTCCAGAAAGTGCAAGCAACATCAAGGACCAAGTGATTTAGGCCAAGCGCAAGGTCAAAGCCAACATGGCTGAGCAATTAGATAATCAGTTTCTGAAATCAGTGGCTATTAAGCATATGCAGCCCAGACATCATGGTGATTGGCACGTAGCAGTGTTGATACTGAGGCTCTGTTAGCTGAGCCAGCAGCTCGTTGCTCCAAATACAGGCAGTCTTTGGGAAGAGCAGATGATATGTCTTCAGTCCTTCTCCTGCCACGTGGTCATTAGGAGTGGCAGGGTGGTGGGTTTTCCTCTGTGTTATGGTGCAAAGGTTTCTGTTCTAAGAGAGGGCTTATCACTGCAGAAGCGCTCAGATTGTTATCATTTGATAATAGCTTAATCAAGTTGGTATTTTAAGGGGTTTTGTTTTTATAGCCTTAGCTGTCATGGAAACAAGCACAATTAAGAAAGAATAACCTAGACTAAAAGCCAGAAAAAAAGAGGCAAAACTGTTTTGATGACTAACTTAGGAAATGCTGCTCCTTGGGTCTAGTGTGGGGTTTGTTAGGAGTAAGGCTGGGGAAGCCAGCTCTACTTACACACAGAGCAAACCAATCCCCACTCACGTTGCTGACCAGCAGAGGTGTCCTACACTGAACGACCTGGTCAGGCTTAAATGCGCTCAGTCCAGAGACGTGAACTTTGTGTTGAAATCTCTTTTTGTATTAAAATGAAGTATGGCCTTTGCTATCATACACAATTTTCCTTGCTCTTAGTAAGCACTTATGCAGACCTATGAATGTGCATGGCACTTCACCAATCAGGGAAATCGCTTCCCTGCAGTGATTGCTCAACAGGGGGTGGGGACAAAGTCTTCTTGTGGTAAGATTGCATAGCATGAAAGGCAGCTAGCTTCAGAGTTTCAACCCTTCTGCACTGCATTGATTTTCACTCTTTAGTTATTGCAAAATAGGGTTGGGTGGTTATTTTTGTAATTATTTTATTTACTGGAAAGCATCTAGCAGTATTTATGAATTTGAGCTCAATTTTGCAAAACTTTCTACTGGAGAAAAAAAGAAAAATGTTATAAAACCAGGGTTTTTTTTTTTTATTTTATTTTTTTTATTTTGAAAGAAAAAGAAATGGTTTTGGTTTTCCAATCCTAGAAAAATATTTTTGTTTTGGTTTACCCCAAATATTTTTCTTTCCTATGTTTTCAAGTTCATTGGCCAAATGCAAATAACAGATTCTCTCATCCTTTTCTGTGGAGACAAAGAGTGTCTGTGCTGTCTGCCTGTCATTTTAACTAAGGAATCCTCTAACTGATTGTTGTCTTTCTTCTATCTGAAGAATAACTGTATTCTTTACCATGAAAAATTCATCATACTACAAAATAGTATTTATGTCTCCACCAAGGCATTATTTAAAACCTCGTCAAGAGAAATCACCCTCAAGAAATCAAAAGCATTTGTCTCTAGAGAGAGTGCGTTTTTTTTTGGTGCAATCAAGGAGACATAAATAAGGGTTGCAAAGTGTCATCTCTATGGTGACAGCATTAAGACCCTTTTTCAGCGTGTGATGTGCTTTCGCTTTCAGAAATTTGGGGGTGTTAACACTGGCAGAAACACTGAGAGTTAAGGATCACCACTTTGTGCAATGTGTTTGAAAGCATTATTTTAATGTCTGAATGTCTTAAACACACTTGGTTAGAATATCTCAACAGTGTATCTATGGTGTAAAGGAGAGTAAATATAAGCACTGTATTTTATTTAGCCTAGAACTCATTAAAAATCATATGATAAATTATGGGCTAAAAGCTATATTTTCCTAATAAATTGTTCTAAAAGCTATTCAGCTTCATGAAGCAGCTTAAATTGCTTTTATTTTAATCTGTGTTGAGAGCAATATCTGCAGATCAGAAATGGGAGTACTGGAATTATTTGTTGATGCTTAGATGTTTAAGAGAAAGACTTGGAATTCATGTCTGCTATTGATTTTACATGAAGAAAATGGTTCAGATCCATTTTAGTACCAGAAATAGCCCACTTAGAAATACAAAGTAGACCATAAAATCTATAGACTACGAAAAATAAACCACATTGAATACTGATCATTCTGTATTGGAGAGTTCACTTATGAATAGATAGCTCTTAATGGAAAGAAACCTGTTGTATTATGCTAAATTTAACTGCCCTTTGCCACACAGGGGACCAGGGTCAAGGCAAGAGAACCTCTGGTCACCTACAAAGAGTTCAGCTTTTGCTGGCCAGAGCTGCAGAATGTGTTAGGTGTTGATAGCACATTTTACACAGCAGCTGCTTCAGCAATTGATGGAGACTTAACATCTCATTAGGTCTGGAGCATGCATTGGCACATTTCAGTGCCCGTGGGATTTTGGTACCTGCTCACATTGGAAAAGTCTTTCCCAAAATGACTGCCGCTTCCTATGAACACGCAACTCTGTGCAAATGTACCAAAGTGCCCCTTAGTACTGCACATTGGTGCTTTTTTGTTAAGAGGGAAAAGAATTCAGGTGTCCGTTGTGAAATTCGAAGAAGCAGTATTGCAAACCTAGTGTGGAGGTATAATATGCACCCCCCTATGCATGGAGGTTACATATATGTGCAATATATAAGCACAGCCTTATTTGTGTTTTCACAAGTTTGGACTTATACCAGATTTGTTTCTGCAAAAGAGAGTGTTTTTTTTGAGTAATGGCAGGAGATGTTAGTCAATACAGTTCTTTCCAGGACCACATTCTATTCAGATTTTACAGAGAAATGATCAATGAAGATTCAGAGTTCGACCTAGAAAGGTGGTGTATATTGGGACAGAAAAAAGCATGCCCTCAGGGATCAAGTGAGGCTTACAGAGGGTCTAAATGTTACTGACTTTTATCTTCCCGCATTACATTGTCACAAAGGATCCGCTGCCAGAAACTAATGATTTGTAAGTTTTGTACCAGATATCAGTTCCTTTCAGATGGATCTGATACAGTTAGGCTTCTTATTTTCCAATGGTTAATTAACTCAGACGAGGAGCTCCATCCACTTATTACACTTCCACCTGCAGCTACTTTCTTACTGTGAAACTGAATATATTCCTTTGCTTGTGAGTAGCGATCAGTAGGGAAAAACAAACTGAGTTCTTTCTCTTCCTCTTCTCTGTATCAAATAGGAAAGTCTATCCCTCTGCCTTGCTTTCATCACCCCTGGGGAAGAGGAGAATAGCATATTGAGTATTTGGGAAGAGAACAGGTCTCCATAAGGACCAAAAAGGGACAGCTGCTTGGAGCTCATAACCCAGGGGCTGGTATTTTCTGCTTGAGGGGACTCCCAGTTATCTGCAGATTCAAGGTAGCCCTACAACTTTTTTTCAAAGGCCCTCAAGAAGCACAAAAGGCCCCTTAAGCTCAAAAGCTGGCTTCACGTGAGCAGCTATTAAGTCAAATTTTATAACTGCAGAAAACTCGGCCTGAATCCAGACCCTGGAAGTTCTGCACATGCACACCTAACCCTGCTCACTTGGTCCGTGAGGCATGGCTCCTCCCTCCTAAGTTCACTCCTGCTCTAATAACCTTTTACCAGCTTCCAAGGTTACAGCAAATGCTGCACACTGCCCCTTGCCCCCCCCCTCCCCAATTATTTTTCTTCTGTTCAGGAGCCTGTGCATCAGCTATTCCCAGCATTTTTCTAATCCCAATTACACCACAGCTTTCCAGTTCCCGAGAGTTCTCATTTCTACTTGTTTTTTTCCAGCCAAGCAGGATCATTTGCTCCCAGGAGGGACCAATCTCCCTTCCCCTTAGTGTGTCCACTTGATGAGTTACATCTATTTTCAACACGATGTTTAACAGACAAAACTCAGGAGTAACTGATATACTTTCTCTATTTTTGGTATTTTAAGAAAGGTGTACTTGGATGGGTATACAGCATTCAATGTAGACACATTGCAGCACACTGCAAGAGCACATTCTACACTACTGAAAAATCTCAGGAAAAAAACAGATTGTAGTATTTTTTCATAGAACCCTAAAAAAATCAAAACCTCATATATTTGGGGCTTCCTAAAACTACTAAGCAATAAACATAGCAGTGTTAAATATACCTATATTATCACATGTAAACTTGCATTCGTATGCATAAGAAAAATGTGATATATATCATATCTACATATATAAACATAAACTGTATCAGAAATCAGTCTCTACAACTTTTTATTATAATGTAATGCAAATACAAATTCAGCAGTAAGTAGATATGTAAGTAAAAGATTCAAAATGAGGCCTTAGAACAAGTGGAAAGAGGGGCAAATTTATGTGTCTGAAGCTTTGTACCTACTTCTGCACCCATGCACTGCATGTGACTAAGAAATATGCAGGTTGGCAGAATTGCAGGGGGTCTTAAAGCATGTGAGAGTGCATAAACGTTCTGGTCACACAGGGGCTGCCAACCTGATGCTTTGGGTCTTTCTGCAGCATGTGGGAATCAGGCAGGAGGCTTGATGGCTTTGATCACTTGGTAGCTCCTGTCACATTAGACTTTGCTATGCCTGAAGGACAGGGGTCTGGGTGCTACAAGTAGTTAGCATTCCTGGTAGCCTCTACTGCAGCTGCTCCTATGTAGGGAGTACCTTCAAGGCTTCCTTGTTCTGTAACCATGTATAGCATCCAGGTCTTACAGACAGAAAAGACAGAAACTCATTATTTAAATTACTTTTGCTACTGACCTATTTCAGTGCTCTTTATTTCCTTTTATCTTACTTATAATGCAACAATTTTATATAGCTGTTCTACTTTGCAAGAACATTGTACTTGTTCTACCTTTTGTTAGAGTGTGTCTCCTGGAGTGGGCTTTTTTCATGGAAACATTCCCTTTTCCTGCTCTGAAAATCTGGCTATTGAAAAAGCAGCATGACATGAATCAAAATTAGCCACCTTCTTCTGGTAAAAAGCAATCTCTTTTTATTTTTTTATTGGGTGCCTACCTGTTAAAATGGTGCTTTCAGTTTTATTTATATAAACATGTTCAAGAAATGAATACATACTAGCCAAAGATATGAATTTCAAGTGGCTTTGATTTACTGATTTAAGTCAATATAGGTATTCTAATCCAGACTTAAAGTGACTCTAATTCATTTTAATTGATTTCAATGTCAAATTAAAATACTGTTTAATGCAAAGTCACTTGAAATAATAGTCTAGTGATTTTAAGAGACTTTTTCAGGTCATTCAGACCTGAATGTGTCTACAAGAAATTTTAGTATGGAATTATACAAGGGTCTGGATTTATGGAGTACGATGCTGTTCCAGCTGATCAGGTACCCATCCTGAAGGCACAGTACAAGAACAGCAAAGCAAAGTGAAGCCATACTCCCCATTGCTGGTCTACTGAGCCTGGAGGTAGGACCTCTGGCTGAAAAGCCTTGCAGCTCCCACTCAGCCTGCGCACCTGAATTTTCTTTCGTTGAAGTGCAAGATGATGAGAAATAGATGCTAAAGCACAGAGCTAATCTCAGTTTCACTCATGTTGAGGTTCACCAGTAAGCTCCACACTGCTGTTTCACAGTCAGTAAACTACAGGCAATGGTGTTCTCTGCAAGGAGCCCTGTGCTGCTATGGTCTGTGTGGACCATATGTAAATAAGTAAATCAAGTCTTCAGAAAACTGCTTTAACAACACGGACAGCTGGAAGCTTAACCTGAAGGCTTGTAATTGCAAGCTGTGTCTCTCATCTGTGCAGAGGGCAAGAGTGTTATGAGAACTCATAAATCACCAAAGTCTCTGTAGCATCAATTTACAGCTTGAGATTAATATTGATATTTTTACTGCCAAAACTGAGAGTTGTTAGAGCTTGACAGCATATGAAGTCAGATTTTGCCTTAATGGTTATTCCAAGACACTTGGATAATAGCTTCAAAAAAGGTATCTCAAATTTAGTATGACTAAGTTGTTAAGATCACAATTGCCTGAGAGGGACAGTCTTGTTACCATTTCCATCATGACCTCTGTAACTGGGAGTTCAGTTGTATGGATTCAGCAATTGAATATCATTTAGCCCAACAAATCCCACAGAATTTTTCAGCTGAGGAGGTAATATCTGTGATCCACATTTGTGGGAAGGAAATTAAAAAAGCAAAACTCCAGAAATATTTCATCATTATAGTGGAAGACAAGTCTCTGAGCACGAACCAGAGTTCCTTCTGCACTAGGCTCAGCCCTAGAGCTTTATCATACAGGAAGATTATAAAGCATAGGGTGGGTTCAGGACTCTGGAAAAGCCACAAGCCATATTTGTAGTTAAAAAGACAAACCATTAGAAGTGTGCTGACAAAGCCTCCTACTGGGGCAGCAGCTGATGATGCCAGATGACTTTATTGCTTGTATGAATTTAAATCAGTTCTCTGCTGGTCTACTGATATTTATGCTATTACTTTAGCCAGTATGGCTATATTGATTCAGGCTGAGGATGAAGAAAAATAAATCACCCTTCAAATTATCATAGTTCTCAGAATACAAAACCTGAAGTTCCAAACAGGAGTGTGAGTTTTCACATGCAGAAGTTCTTGGAAAAGGGTTAAGCAAAACAGGAACAGAAAGGAACTCTGTGAAACACTTGGATTAAATGTTAATCCAACTGAACTTTTAAATGCAGATAATACTTGACTGTTCTTGTTCCTAGGCAAGGGTTTTATTTCCAATCAATTTGTCTTCTCATTATCTATATTAACTGAAAATAGATCATTATGTAAAAATACAATTAAAATAAGGATGATTCCAGTTCAGTTCAAAGTGAGGTTAGCCTCTCAGTAAAGGTTGGGTTAGGGTTAGGGTTAGGGTTAGGGATAGGGTTTTGACTGTATTTCATTAACCCTTTAAAACAGGGTTCAGTCTTATTCAGCGCATTTTAAGTGTGGGTAGCCCATGAAATACTTCCTTTAACATCATATCTGTATTTCCAGTATCCTGTAATCAGCAACTGAGCTCTGAGGAACACATAGTAACTGAGCCTGCTTCTCTGAATTAATACCTCTTGCACAATATGGTTTCAAGATGTCCTGGATTCAGCAGTAAAGTCATTTTTATTCCTTCTCAGTAGCTGATGCAGTGCTGTGGTTTTGACTTTCAGCCTGAGAACAACGTAGATAACACCGATGTTTTAGTTGCTGCTCAGTAATGTTTACTCTGACCAAGGACTTTCTGAGTCTTATGCTATTGCCAGGGAAGAGGGGAAGCCGGAGGAAGGAGAGAGAGGACACCTGACCCAAACTAGCTGAAGAGGTATTCTGTACCACAGCACATCATGCCCACTATATAAACTAGGGGCAGTTACTTGGAAGGGTTAGATCACTGCTCAGGTTGGGCTGGGCATTGGTCAGGGGGTGGTGAGCAGTTGTATTCTCTTCCCTTGTTATTTCCTTTATCATTAATATTATTGGTGGTAACAGCAGTGGTTTGTGTTATACCCGAGTTACTGAACTATTCTTGTCTCAACCCATGGGATTTACATTCCTTCGATTCTCCTCCCCATCCCTCCAAGGGCGGGGGGCAGGAAAAGAGGGGAGTGGGAGAGAGGCTGTGTGGCTGACTGAACTTAAACCACGACACAAGACCTCTGCATGATGGGGTCCTATTAATTCATAACATTTTTTACTGTTAATTGCAGGTGATGGAGAAATTTTCCTAAGATTATTTCACTAATCCAGTTTACCACACAGCCTTAAAGCAGTCTCATCTGCACAAGTGCAAAAGCAGTGGACTGCACCATAGGTGCAAAAAAGTAAAAAGCCTCTTAAATCAACTTTGCTGCCAGAGAAAATACAGCTTGGAACTATGCCCTGAGTTTTCCATCAGGTTTATTATTTTTCAACTCCATATTACGGACTTTTATGTCACTGTTCATTCCCTTTTCCAGAAAAGAATCTTCACTAATTACATGTGTTATTGTTCTGTCTGGGCTCCAGAAGAAACAATGTATTTGAATAATCAGTAAAAATTGAATTGTAATTTAATAGAAAGTCAAGTGGTCTCAGTACTTCCCACTGTGTGATTAATACTCTGCAAGGAATGCATTCATGTATGTCGTACAGAAAGCAAAGTTTAGACTTACTTTATTCCTTGAAGAATAAAGGAAAGGGTAAACAAAGAAAATCAATTATAAGTGTTCCATTAGTACAGATGAAGATGGAATATATCTGTCACTGAGAAAAACCCTGGCTTGATTCCCGAAGGACAGCCTCTCAACAGTTTTGGCTTAGTAAAGGCGTTTAAACAGGCTATTCTTGGTCAGATAAAGAGTCACTGCTGGCAGCGCACACTCTGTGGAAACTTGAAATCTCTGCAGTGTGCTCCCTGGTTTGGTTCAGATGCACTGGCTCTCTAGCACAGTAAGAGACATATTTATTTGATCAAGGTTTTGGAGAAAGCTGTGGGTACATTCCCAGGATGACAAATTGGGGAAGAGATTATGGTAAGAATGACAATTATTTAAAGAACAGTGGGACTGGTTTTCCTTTTGTTTCACTGCTAAAATATTGATTATACGCTAGGGCATTAAATTTTATTTATATTAGTGTAAATATGTAATCACATAAGTCCTAACAGTTTTATTCCCCAGAAAGCACATATGCTAGTAAGGTATATTTAAAAGCACAGAACCAAATAATTGCTAATTACAGAAATGCTTAAATTTACAACACCATTTAGGGAATCGATGTCCTCCCACTCTTTCGACAACAACAGAAATAGCTCATCCTACTGGCCAAATGGTAACTTCCAGATGACAATGATCTGGCCAGCTGAAGCTGTTGGTTAGGATCACTACTCATGGTGGATATGGTAAAGCATATTTTATGTAGGGTTTCAGAGAATCAAGAATAAAATTGTCCTTGTTGTCTGTGTGATGAACATCTTTAACTTGACTTAAAATCTATAAACTGTATAAACACATAGCAAATACTGTGAGTTGTGCTTGGTGTTGCTCAGATTAATTCTTTTCAAATTAATTCCATGTGTGGACTTCTTTTTTTTTTTTTTTTCCTTTTCCTGGAGTTCCTGGTTCCAGTTTAACTGGAACATCCCAATTGCTTTCCAGTATAAAATG
Organism: Forpus xanthops; assembly: GCA_032466535.1. Lineage (NCBI taxonomy): Eukaryota > Metazoa > Chordata > Aves > Psittaciformes > Psittacidae > Forpus > Forpus xanthops. Next base: position 7,818 of record JASSUY010013310.1, on the reverse strand, counting down.
ACCACAGCTGGCATTATCTAGGAACAGCTATTTCATGATGGTTTAATGAAAAGCATAAGCAGGATCAAGACGTGTATCTACCACAGAACCTATTAATTTCCACACGAGCTTGAGGTACTTTGTGATTTGCAGGAGTGAGCTGCTCAGAAAACTGAGTCCCAGGCCACATGATTCTAAATCAGCCATAAGAAAGTTTTTTATTCTGTTTTATAAATGGCAAATCAAGCTAGACCGTGCACTAAATATTAATTTGGGAATGAGAAATGGAGAAATAATGATAGGCTTAAACTCTGCTACAGTCTATGATTTCAAATATTACTCCAAATGCAAGTATGTCTCTCTAGCTTATTTTACTTCAACTATTTTTTTCAAAAGATGGAGGCAGATTTTCAGCACCAGCAACTGCTTTCCACTTTTCATCCATTAACTCTGTCTGCTCTTGAAAAGCACCAAATGGCAGTCAGTAAACAAAGGGAACCACTTGTCAACAGTTCCTACATCTCACTGTTAGGGTTTTGCTGGGTTTTTTTTCTGTCTATTTTTAGAGACAAGGAGGCCTCGGATATCTCAACCTCCTGTGTATACCCATGCAAATGGCAATTGTGACCTTCAACTGCTTGGTTCAGGAATCCACCCTCTCAGAACCACCCTGAGATCACCATCTAATAAGAGCCACCAGCACAGGGTGGGATGCCTCATGCCATTTCTTTTCAACACCGTGAGCTCCAGCCCCTGTGTCTACCTGCCCAGGGCTGCCCATGGCACTAACACAGCTGCTTCTCATCCCCATGGTAAAAAGTTTTAGATTTGTCCCTGGTTATTTTTGACACGGATCAGTTCACTGATCTCATTTGCCATGTGTCCTCAAGGGTGGCTTGGCGCGAAATGGTCATGCCAAAAAAAGCAGGGTGAGATGGGAACAAGTGGCTGAAGGTCAGAACTGCTGAACTGGCATCATCCTGAGGGGAACTACCCCTGGAGTGGTGCTTCCACCCTGGCACGCATACCGATGTAAATGCCTTTGGGTCCCTAAGGGGATTGCATGCAAACTGGGGGTACAGCAACAAGCAGATGAAGGCTGGTGCAGAAAGATGGTCTAAGTCTTTCAATCAGAGCCTCCTAGATGCTCTGAAATTACAAAAAGCCCATGAGTAGGGGCACTTGCATAGGCCATGGAATTTCAGACTCTTTTATAGTCATGGCTCTCCTTTATCACTTTCCTTCTTTACCTATATGTTATGAAGACAGAGATAACAGGGCCCATAGACATAAGAAGTTTCATTTTAGTACCTTAGGTATCTTCAAAAAGGAACATGTATCACCTACACAACAGTATTTAACTCTGCTTTTATTTGCTTAGCTTTTTCTCCTACATTTGATGAAGCAAGCTCTACTTTCCTGTCACCTGCTAGCAGTCGTTCAAGTAGCTACTCAGGATCCTCTGTGAGAATGGCTGAAATGATATAGTAAAGAAATCCTGCTAGATCAGGTTTATAATTCAGTTTATCATCTTTACTTCCTTGAGAAGGTGGTTTCTGAGTCTGTATGAGAAGGTCAACCCCCCTTTAGATCTTTTGCCAGTTGGATCAGGAGATTGGCAGAAATTCTAGGGTGCAGCTGTGGAGGTATGTGAGTGCGCTATCTTTAAGAATATTGGATCATGAAAGTAGAGTGACAGATATTCTTGAAATCGGAACCAAGAAGCTTACAGATACTATTACATAGATAAATCAATCCTATTGTATTTTTAAGGAACTTCAGAGATTTAAAAGAAGAATAATCTTCTAATCTTTAAACCACTGGAAATGGAACAGTAATCATAGGCTTACCTAGGATATTAGGAAATTGAAACGTAAATGTTTAGCTCTTTATCTTAAGAATCCTGGAATGCATATGAATAATATGCTAATTGTGAACCAATCTGCTAACTTGTAAATCTGCAATAACACACTTGCTTTATTACATGCAACAGAACTCTATAAATAATCAGGTGAATTTTACTTTTCCCTTTACAAGATATCAGTGTCACTAATAGCAAGCTGTGCATTCTTGATTAGCGATTATGTTGCTGTGATTAAGTTACTTCTGGTGCTTTAAAAATAACCTTGGCTATTCCTCTTGTCTCAGAATTGCCATGCAGAAATCATTCACAGGAGCAATGCTTGTGTCACACAATACCATTACGACGCTACTGGATCAAGGACAGTCAGCAGGAAGAATCCAAAGCACTTTCCAAGATTAGTTTCTCAGGAAAAGTGCTTTCACCAGAAAACCTATGCTCCTAAGAGAATGTAATCCACCATCTACTCAGTTAACTGCAATCTTACCCTGATATTAGTTAAAAGGCAGAGCAGAAAAGCTCTTCGCTAGAAAAACCTCTTAGGAAGCATGAAGCACAGTAGTTGGATCAAAACAGGTTTATTCAACTTGGCATTTTTTAATGGTATTAACAGTGTTGCAGCAGAGTTGAGTAAGTAAACTGACAGATTGGTCTTCTCACTGGGAGCTACTTATACAACTTGCGCCGTGCAATTTTACCACTGTGTGCTCCTCCTGACAAGGAGTAGGGGTGGTAAAATGTTGGCTCATAGGGAACAGGCAACTCAACAGGCTTCCAGATATTATGCCACTGAATATTCTGGTGCTTGCACCTGTATCTTGAATACTGTGTGCTGCTCTGTTATTCTTACCAATTTCATAAAATGATCTGTTAAAATGAGAAAAGCTACTGAAAGTTGGCCATGTGAATGCATTTATCTACCCATGCCATTCTGTTAATCTGAACAGCTGAAAGCTAACAGCAATCTGGAATTAAAGTCAAGATATTTGACTTATTTTTTTTTTCAGGAAGTCTAAATAATTTTGTGTTCTCTCTTTCAAATAACTGAAGAGGCTGTAGTAGAGAGCTGTTAAGCAATCACTTTGCTGAAGAAGATGAATAAGGTGCAGTTGCAACACTTTGTAAGTCAAAACCTGGAATTAAATTGCTAGAGGTAGATTTAAAACATCAAAGGAAAATCTTTTTCATGCAGTTCGTGGCTAAATTTAATCACTTTTTTGCTGCAAAGAAGTTACATTTCAAAACTGTGAATGAGATTTAAGAGCAGTTCTGGCAAGGATATTAGAAGACATGAATCCTCAATCTGATCTCAAAAGGCAGTTTTTATGTTCCTGTGACTTGTACTCCAACTGCAGAAACTACTGTTGCATGTTACTTGCACAGCACATCCTCATATATTCAGTGCTACTGGTGTGCATATATTGTATTGTAACATATATTGTACTGTAACATGTATTGTAACAGCATCCAGATATTGTTACTGGTATCTTGGTTTTAAGGAAAAAATAGAATATTGAAGTGCATTTTGTATGAATCTTGTGTAATTATTGCAAGATACAAGTGCACTGAAATATATCAGCCTCTAAATCTGTACTATTAAAAAAAAATCATTATTAGTGTGAATCTATATACAGACCATCACTATAATTTAAAAGCAGACTTCAAGACAAATTCAGATTCATTTAATACAGGTACATAGATTTTAGTCCATCAGTTTTATTTTTGAGTCTGCACATTTATACTGATACATTTGAAATTCAAATGGAGCTGTAGTAAAATTACATCTCTGTAACTGCTGTTAACTAGAAACACCGAGAAATCCTTGCTGTCACTCAGCAGGAGGTTTTCATTCAGCCCCTGACCAGAACCTTATTCTCTCTTTGAATAGTGACAGAGTTTTTTCTTCAATATGCAGGTATACGGCACACTTCTTAAGTAATGAATGAGAGTTGCTGAGCAGGGCACAAAAGCTTCCGAATTGAAAAGTGCCTAGCTCAAGTTACTGTCTCTGGGAGTATTTATTGTGCACCAAGCACACAACAAATTATCCTTTGTGGTTGAAAAATACCTAGATACTTGGTATGAAACATGTAAACAATGGGAGTAGGGTTTTTTATTTTTCTATATAGGCATCAAACTGTGCAATGAAACAAAAACTATGGTACCATTTGACATGTTTTTTTCTTTTTTTTTGCTGCTACTTCATCTTTCTTATCCCAGCTGCTTGTACTCCAGTTACCAATCTGTCCTGTTAAACAAGGGTTCACTAGACAGACACCAGCAGCGCAGATATGCAGTGGCTGCCCTTTCCCTGTCCCTTTAAGACCTGCAGTCTTGCTCCAGGCTGAAGCAGCATCTTTGGTGTGCAAGGGGCCCTGAGACCCCAGTGCATCACCTACATAATAGTATCACCCTTGCCCTCATGTGTGCATCTGTGGTGAAAGGAGGGCATGCTGCAGGCTTTCCTTGGCAGGAAGGGATTCAGCCCCCTCTGCACCTGGGCTCCTGTACCCATCACCATGGTGGCTGCAGGCTGTTCCCCCCACCCCAGGTGCTGAGGACTGATGCACTGTCCACCTATTGTCCCCTCAGCTCTGGCCTGATCCCCCACCCGCAGGGAGGGAGCCCTAAGAAGCAGTCCCTGGAGATCCCAACTCCAAGTTAGGCCCATATCTGTTTCCATGGGTGCAATCAATCTGCTGGGAGACTGCCCACTGACAAGTAGATGATTTGTCTTTAGGAAACTAGAGTTGTAGACACCCTCACTTTCTGGGTTTCGGATGCTGCTTGCTGCTTCAAGGGATCTTTATCCAAAAAGGTGGCTCCTGGGAAGCACTTGTAGGTCTTCAGGGTCCTTCACTCCATGGAAGTCATCTGAGGACATGCAGATCTTTATGGAGAGTTGGTTTTTCTGTGGTTCACCCAGTAATTTAGTTGAGATTTTGTGGGTATTTTTGGTGCTGGCAAAAGATACAGAATAAAAGAGCCCCAGACTAAAGTCTGGCTGGCTTGCTTGTCAGAGCTTTCTTGATTTCTGAGGATCCTCCAGCTGCTGGTTCCATCTGCTGTCTCCTGCTTTTTCTTTCACTTGTAAACACCTTAGGGCACAAGCCGTTTCTACGTGTGCGAATCCTAGGGGACCGGTATGATGCAATACAAATCCTCAGTGCTTCAGCAATACATACAATATTAAAAATGCTCAGCAAGAGGTTTTCGTGCATTTCCAACCACATCTGAAAGAAACTTCTAATTAATGAATAATCAAGGGTGGCACAGTGTTCATTAACACTCTGGTTAAACACATGTGTTGGCTCTGATTTGTGTACTGAGGCTTTTTCTATTGTTACTTTAATAGTTTTCTTTTTCCTAACCATCCCCAAAAGGCAGTATCTGAGTGTTTGATTGGCGATGCTTGTCTGTGCATGCTTGTTGGCACATGCTGATCTTCTGAATAAGAACTGAGCTGGTGGACATTGGCTATGAATCATCAAGGGTTACTTGTTCAACGACATCTTGCTCCTGGCTCCTCCTCTTGACCTGCCAGCTGCTCCTCCCAGTGTGGCTTGTCACCATCTCTCTTCCACTTCCCAATCTGGAATTCCATTTCTCACTCCTCCTCCCTTGTCTTTCCCAACAGCCTTTCAGACAGATTGTTTTGTGCTCTGTCATGCCAGGGTGGGAGCACACCCAGCCTCTGCCAGGCATCTCCAGGGCCTGGGTATGGTCTCTTGCTGTTCTCATCTACAATGGTGTGACATGCTACCTTGCAACTGAGAGGCAACTCACACAGGCAGGCTCAGAGACTGGCTTCATCCTTACGCCATTGTCTTCATGAGAAAGTATGGCTGTTTAAAATTGCCAGTGTATCTGTAATGGTGTTAATTTTTATACAAGTGGTGCTTGTTAGATGCATTTATGTATTGATTTTCATACAGGAAACTGAATGAGCTTTATTTTTCTTGCCTATCCTTCCAATACACAAAGATCTTCCCCAATTAATGGTACTTTGCCAATCGTGAAATACTCTTCTAACTGGCATGGCTATATTTTTTGCAGAAAAAGCCTAATTTACCAAAAGATTAAAGATGGGGAAATATGACTGCCCTGTCTTTGGGTTACAGATTAAATTGTATGGTTTTGATGTTTTCAGCAGCAACAGGAACAGTAATGTCGTTAAAAAGGTTTGCAAAAGCACATCCAGTTTTGAAGCAGCCACATGGTGGACATCAGGACTTCCTCAGGCCTTGCAAACAAGCTGTCTTGCCAGGGGAGGCCCTTTTTGAGATGGAGGGAGATAAGAGGCAACACTGCAGCTGCAATACATGTTCTGTTTTTTATCTACCTGCTTAGATCTGGTAGCTTGTTTTATTTTAAAGTGGGGTTTCTAAATGAACAGCTTTGATAGCTGGGTGCAGCAAACTATGAATACAAGAACGTATGAACTTACTGCCAAGTTTTGCTGAGAGGCTGAGGGAAAAAAAAAAAACCAAGAAACCTTATGTTTTGCTTGGGATTTATTGGTAACAGTATTAATGATGCTATTTATTTGGTAGCAATGGCATTGTCGGTGGTATGAAGATGTAAGTCATGGTAAATTTTCATGCTTCCCAAGTTTTGAGTCTAAGGATTGTGCTTTGTCTGTCATTATGTTTTTTTGTTGTTGTTTTGGGTTTTTTTTTTTTTGCTACAAGAAAGAATATGTTTGTTGGTACTTATGGTAGGTCTGAATCTGGTTAAAAAGTGCCCTGGAGATCTCAGCCAAGTTATTGTTTCACTGGAGCATTTATTAGATTTGCCTACATTTGAATCACTTTTCTCAAGGTCAAATTAACACAACTGCACTGCAAAATGCATCCAAAATAATAGCCATTTGAACATTAGTACTGAGTTCTTTTTTGCATGCTACAGACCTCCAACACCACTGTTTCCACTTGCCAGCCTCTCTGCTGCAGGTTGCCACCCCTGTAGTGACTGGACACCACATACCTCCACTTAGGCGAATAGCGTTTGCTTCAGTCCACAGCTTGGCATCTCAGTTTCAGCTGCAAAGACTTTGGCTTAGGATGCGAGGCTGTAGACTGGAACAACTGAGGCACAGACACATGCCCTTCTGCGATCTCTGCTGTGGAAAGGAGGAGGTAAGGAAATCAAATGCTGGGACTAGTAATGTGATACACCATGGTAGAAAAATTCATCAGGGCTCATCTTTTGGATCCTAAACACTCCTGAGAGCATATTCAAAGTCTTTTGCTTTAGTGTGAGGTTTTGAGTCTTTAAGATTGTTTGTGTTTTGTTTTGTTTTTACTTCTATTATTATTATTAGTAGTAGTACTAGCATTATTTCAGTCAACTGAGCTCCTTTATGAATTTTCCTCCACTGAGCCAGGGTAGAGCTGGCCTTCCTGGGCTTGTGGAATGAACTGCAAGAAGATGTTAAGAGGACTAGCAGAGCTCTGAAGTAGATAACCCGAAGCCATATTAATTATTGATCATGTTAGCAGTTGATGAGTTGTGCTAAATTGACCTGTGGTAAGGAATCATGAATTAAAAGCTGCTTAAATATTTAATTCCAGACTCTTTCTAATATGGCAGGAATCTGAATGAAAGGCTACACGTGTCATAACTAGAATCAACTTTTCAATAAAGACAACCTCTCAGAATAAAATGTACTATCTAAATATAAATCAAGATTTATTAGAGAAGAAATCTCTTGCATGTAAACTTTGTAATAGAGACTTTAAAGTCTTCCAGATGATATTCTCTAAATATAATATGATAGATGATTTTCTTGTTATTGGTTCAGTTCCTGCATACTTCACTGTAATTAAACCTTCTATATCTGAGGTAGTGCATGAGGCACTGTAGGGAGAGAGACTGAAAGCCTGTAGGAAGTGAAAGGACTATTGGCTGAAACTCTGTATGTATGCTGCAGCATTGCAATGCCATACAGCTGGAGCACAGTTTGGCTGAAATGAATC
>JASSUY010013309.1:0-138991 GCA_032466535.1 Forpus xanthops | reverse complement strand
GCCGCCCGCTGCGGACGGGCCGGGCCACGCCACTGCCCCTCCCTCCTTCCGCGGCGCTGAGGCCCCGCCCTCGGCCCCGCCCCACGCCGCCGCAGCCACCGACCGCGCATGCGCGGAAAGGGGCGGGAGGAGGCAGCAGCCATCCCCGCGGGTGCCCGCCTCGCGCTGGTGACGTCATCCAGCCGGTGGCTTGGGGGGGCTCCCTGAGGTAACGCGCGGTTGTCCCTCCCTAGAGGCGGGAGCTGTGGGGATGGCGGCGGGTTTTGGGGCGTCGTGAGAGGAGGAGTTGTACAAAACTGTGGTATTATGTTGGAGTTGGTATTTAGTTCTGCTCTGGCCCATGATGTGGGTCGGCTGCAATCGGACTAGGATGTAATTTACGTGTAGTCCGAGAAGTGCACAGGCCGCATCCTCCCATTGCTTGCCATAGGCACATCCCTTTCCGTCTCAGGATATGAAGTTATGGCCTGCAGCCTGCTGTTTACCCACAGAACAGCTAGGAATGATACATAATAATGACTGGAAACGAAAAGAAGGCTGCATGATTCCATGGAGCATAAGACTACCTGCTGGCTTTAATTCTTCAATTAAAATATGCTGATACATTTCCTTGTGATATTTAGGGCTCTAGTAAAACATCAAAACTTTGCCAGAGTCCTAAATCTGGTCAAAGCCAGGTATGTGGTCAAAGCCTAGGAGCTTCCAGAAAATAGAGCATGCACATACAGTGGAAGGCAGAAAATCCTCAGTGGTTTTGTGTTCTCAAGTGCTACCTAAAAAGTAGTATTTCAGACTTCAGTCAATTGCCTCTATCAGTGTCTCAGTTCTATATCTGCAGACTTTATCTTCTAGACTACATGTTCAGCAACTGTAAATGCTAAAACTACTACTTTTGGATGCTGAGAATAATCAATGCAGAATTTTCCTCATGTAGTTAAAGAAGTTTATTTTGGATCAGGAATTTAAAGATCCTGAATTAGCAATGTAAACCAGTTTAATTACAGTGAATGGCAGAATTTTTGTTTTCTGAAACAGTTTAGATCTACATCTGCCCTTCACCACTGACCTACTATATGCTTATCTTCCAAGAGTGTAGTCTCTTGGCAAAACCTAGTCGGACATGTTTTATTTGGTTAAAAAATGAACAAAGTTTGTCCTGCAAATACTTGATAGAATTTTGCTACTGTATGGTCCATTTTACCAATCTGTGCTTAGAATGACTAATTTCCTCTTCAAACCTTTCAGTCTCATTTCCTGTGTCGCCTTGAACACCAGCATGCAGATCTCTGTTCCTGCCTGAGCTCATATTCCAGAGACATTTCTGCATCACTGCTGTAACTGGGAAGTACGATTATGTTTTTTCTCATTGCTTGCCCGTATATATCATTGCCTTTGTTTACAGTTTACAGAATGGTTTTACTTCCTACTAATAGCAGTTCTACTCACATATGCTGTTTAGCTCTGTGATCTCGTTTATCTCTGTTGCTACCTTTGGTAACATTCCTCATTTGTGTCTTCAGACACATAGTAGGGGCTGCCTTTTACCTTGTGCATTTATCTGGTCAGTGAGTTCCTAAGTTTGTTCACAGTTGACCTGAGTCAAGATACAGGAAATGTAAAAGATCTTTTAGAAGCAATTATTATGCTGACTACCTAGTGATACCTTAGGGACTCTAATCCTTTAGATAGTAATCTTACACTGTTGATGAGTTCCTGGATGCCTTTTGTTGCCTTTGATGAATGGGGTTATCTGGAGCAGATGCTTTGTGCATCCTCTGAAGAGAACATTTATTTATAGATGATGATGAAACAGATGATAAAAACTGGATTCCACCGAGTAGTTCACCTTTTTAACAACAAAATAAATATTTGCTGGGAGCTCACAAGCTATGTTAGGGGCCTTTTAAATTAGAAACCTGTATTAATTATTCCAAAGTAAAGTATTAGATATTATAACCATTTCATTTGCAGAGAAAAAAAGTAGTTTATTAATACATTTGTAATGACTGAGAAGTTTTTGAAGTACATCAAGCATTCTACACACAGTTACAGATTGGTTTTGTTTTTTTTCTTTCCCTGGAAGTGTGTATATTAACATCTGCCCAACTCGGCTAATTTATGGACTCCTATTTATAAAAACGTGTCTATCTATCAAGAAGAGAGGTGGAATTCATGAGGATTTTATAAAGATAGCACTGTGCTAAGAAAAACTTGAGTTGTGCATTCTGAAAAATATCCTTCCTGACACCTAGAGGCGATCAGCAAAAATGCTGAAGAGCCCACAGACCCAACTCGTCCAAAAAAAAGGAAGGCAAATCCAACACTGATTCTTCCAACAAACAAAATCTTATGCAACGTTTGGATTGGCACTGCGCTATCAAATAAGCAAAAAATACAGCACAGTGCAGCCACTCTTGTGAAGCTTTCTGTATCTATATGTTGCATCTATACCTGCAGAAAGTAAGCAAGAAAAAACTTGTGTATGTAACCTGCCATGAAAGATTTTACATTAGCTCTATCGAGATATACAGGTATATGTATGTATATATCTTAGTTTATTTATTCTTGATTATGGGGTACACAACAAACATTATGTAAATCGCATAAAAGTTGGTCTAAGTATACTGGACTAAAAATTAAAATAAAAAATAGGAAACCTTAAAAGTCAGCATATACCCATGAACCTAGGCAATATAAAACACTTGTGGTCTTTAAAAGTCAGTTTTTGAGCAACTGGATTTCACTGAAGGTTGGATTTGAGAGCTTAGGGAATTACTCTAAATCTAGGGCTTACAAAATAACTTGTATTTTCATCAATGCACTCTCCAGTGGATGCAGCTGGGTTTGTGTGAAGAGCAATCATCGTCATGAGGCACATTTGAGAGACACCCTTTTGAACACAGGCGTTTCCACCTGAAAGCTCTTCAATTAAATTCATCTGCTGCTTCTAAAGGCTTTATTAAACCACACCTGAGGCGGTGTGGTAGTTAGAAAAAGTAACTCCATGCTATTTTCAAGTTTTCTCTGCAGAATGACTGCCATCAACTGACTGAAACACTTCCTGATGCGATTTTAATGCCGGAGCAGGGAGGCTGCCCTGATCCTCGAGCTCAGCTCCGTCCCGAGCCTGCCTCACCCCTCACCATCATAGCGGAAGGCGCTGCTCAGGGCGGGAAGCCCCTCAGGTGGTAGGTGTGTGCGCGCGTCCTTCCTCCCGTACCGCAGAGGACCCGCTCCTCGCTATCGAACAGGCCAAGTTTCGCCGGGCCGCTGACCCCGCTGTGGAGTACAGGACCGGGCCCTGCCCCACGGCCACCACAACCCGCGCACTCAGGGCTGCAGCACGCTACCTCCTCCCCGCCTCTTACCACGTGACGCCGGCTCCTCCTCTCCTCTGTGGCCGCTCGGCGTCGCTGTCTGGGTATTTGAACCGCGCTTCCGCCATCTTCCCAGCGCCTCGGCACTGAGCGGAGCGGCGTGGAGAGACGCCCCGGGAAAGGTAACCCGGCCGGGGTGTCCCCTTATCCTTATGGGGACGGGTGTGGCCGTTTTCAAAACCCTGAATGGCGCCGATGGCGGTCACCGTTAGCTGCTGCTAGGAGCAGTAACTGGGAGATGGGCTGGGTTGTAGTGAGGTGGGCCTGAATGACCGTTGCGGCTGTGGTAGCTGACCGGTGTTGCGGCTTTTCTCCTTTCAGCCCTTAGAAATGGAGAGGCGGAAGGATAGAAGCGGTGCTCTGCTTAATCCCAGATAAAAGGGTCGGCGAAACTAAAGCGGAGGAGTAGAGCGGGGCCTTCAGCGACCCGAGCCTGCGGGGGGAGGGGAGGCGGCGCGCGCTGCTCAGTCATGGTGGCTCATGGCGGGGAGGCAGCGTTTAGGCCTGTTGGCGGGGCTGGGGCCTGGCCAGAGGAACGCTCCCCTTCCGATCCCCTGAGGACTGGCTCTGGGCTCTCCCGATCATTGAGTAGATTCTCGTGATGGACGGGATAAGGATTCTGGGTAGCCTGGGGAGGACTTTCCAGAGAGCGAGGTTGGGCTTGGCGCTCGCAGAGGTGTCCTTCGGCGGCTGCGGATCGGTGTCTCCTTTCTCGAGCCCGACACCCCGGCGGTGCGGCAGCAGCCTGCCGTTACGAGGCGCCAGGGTGGGCGGGGAAGTGCCGCCGCCATTATCACACGTTCCCGCCACATGCGGGGAGGTGCGGCGTTGCTTCCTGCCCCATGAATGGCCCCGGCACTACGGGCGCCTCGTGCGGTCGGGTGTGGGGGGGGGCGGCGCGGCGCGGGCCCGGCCTAGCCGCCTGGCGCGCGGAGCACGCGCCTTTCCGGGCGAGCTGAGATCGGGAAACGGCGCCCGGCCCCTTCCGGCGGGGCCTGGGATCGGTTCGCCCGTTGTGAGCTCACATGCTGCCATTTCCCCTGCAGACCCAGCATGGCCGCCCAAGGAGAGCCCCAAGTGCAGTTTAAGGTAAGGGAGTGGTTTGCTGTGGGTTGGTGTTCTCTTTTTTTTTTTTTTTCCAGTAAAAAAGTAGGACGAGCGACTCTGAAGTGCCAGCGTGGATGGTAGGTTTGGTTTTGAACTGATGGTTTTCGTTTGGTGGGGCACTTAGTTTATGGTAGCGCAGCGTGTGACTTGTACAAATAGATTCTGTTGAACTGTCAATAAGATGCTATTTGTAGTTTAGTGAATTTTAGTGGTGTCTTCCTTATAAAGTGACTTCTGAATTTCAGAAGCGAGGCTGACTGCAAAATATGCTTAAACTGGGGTAGAATGGTGTGTTTTCTGTTTTTTTTTAATAATTTTTTTTTTTTTTTTTTTTTTTTTTTTTAGGGAAAAGAAGTGAAAGTGTTTCAGAATAGAACTTTCTGGTGTTTTGTGGCTTGTTTTTATTTGGGCAGGAGGGGTTGCTTGACTTTTTTTTTTTTTTTACTTAACAGCCAAAAGTCTTTCAAGCTGCTGCTTCAGAGGTTGTTAATTGTGTCTTTTACAATATTTGCCTGTTCTAATTGTTAGTAGTGCAGGCTTTTTTAACTGCACGGTTATGGCGGGTTTCTCCAGTTTAAGGGCTTACGTAAGATCCTGTCTAAATATGGTTACCTTAAGGTTTGAAACCCCAAATATTCTTCATTCTGTGACTTCTAGCTTAGTAGAACTGTATTTTTAATACATTGTAGTTTTCAGCTGCAGGAACTAGGCAAGTCTGGCTACAGTTGTAGCACAATAGGCTTAATAAATTGAGTCCTTGTACAGTGAGTTCCTTTATGGCAAACCCAACCTTTTGTTTACAGCATCTTGTAGGACAAAGGTCTTTGTAGTAGTAATTAGTATTTGCGCTAAAATGACCAATAAATGTATCTAGAAGTGTATTTGACTTTTTTGCCTTTGTTTGTCAACAGCTTGTCCTGGTTGGTGACGGTGGCACTGGGAAAACAACATTTGTAAAACGCCATTTGACTGGTGAATTTGAAAAGAAGTATGTAGGTATGTCTGAAGAAGCTTGAGATCTAATATGATCAAAGTAAAAGTGTAATTCATGACTTATCGAGTGTGTTGCTTTTTCTTATTACTATAGCAACGCTGGGTGTTGAAGTTCATCCTCTGGTGTTCCATACTAACAGAGGTCCTATTAAATTTAATGTATGGGACACAGCTGGACAGGAGAAATTTGGTGGCCTGCGAGATGGCTATTACATCCAAGGTAAGAAGAGTGTTTATGTTGAGAATATCTTGCAGTTCAGTCCTTCATTCTGTTCCTTTTGGCCACTCTGCAAGCTTTGGTGCGGCTTGCAATGGTGAACTGGCTTCTGGGTTTTTAAACTCTGTACATAGGTGCAATAATTTTCTTTGCTGGGCAACTTGTGCTGGTGTATTTTGCTTTTCAGTGTGCTATTGCAGGCTTTGATATCAATGAAGAGTAGTGGTGCATCTGAAATTACAAGGCATTGCTGATGAAATTAAGTTGTTAAGAGGTGAAAGTGTGTGCTTCATTTACTACAGGTTCATATCTGTATTGATGTACTCGGCTGAGGCAAAGACTTGGAATGCACAGACAGATTTTTGGATGCAATGATGCCAGAGTCTTGTTAACTTTCTAAAGAAGTATTGATACTGTCCCTTATTTCTGCTTGGTCAAGTTCTGTTCTATGTGTATGTCAGTCACATGCATCTTTTTAAATTTTGCAAAGGATTATTAGATCCTGTTGCTTTTGCTTTACAAGTAGCATGATCAAGTCAAGCACCCAAGCACTTTGAAGAGAGCTGTTTTGGACATGAGTGTCCTGAGATGTGGGCTGTGTGTTCTCAACCTACCCAAATCCTTCAGTAGGATTCTAAAGATTACTTAAATAAGTGTTAAGTAAGTTCTGTCAAATATGTATGTAAATCAAAATTGACTTTTGTAATCCCTGTATAGTCTCGTAGCATACAACACTATGTGACTTGCGCAGTTGCATTGGTAAAAACAGCTGGGCTTTAAGATGAGACACTGAAGATATAAGGTGGGCTGAGTGCTGTGGACTTGGGCATTGAACTTGTGAACAGAACAACTCCCAGAACTGAAGCTAAGGGGTAGAAGTTAATGCAATTTATCCCTAAATGTACATGGTTTCTGTATATGCATCTTCTTTCTCCTGTTTGATAAGCAAGTTCTTAGTCTCCTGGTGTAACTTGTGACTATTTTCTTGCAGCTCAGTGTGCCATCATAATGTTTGATGTAACATCAAGAGTTACTTACAAGAATGTACCTAATTGGCACAGAGATCTGGTACGAGTATGTGAAAACATCCCTATAGTGTTGTGCGGCAACAAAGTGGATATTAAGGACAGAAAAGTCAAGGCCAAGTCCATTGTTTTCCACAGGAAGAAGAATCTCCAGGTATGTTAGCATGAATTTGTCGGAATCAAATTTGTTGGGTTGGATTCTGTACAGTAATGGTGTGTTCTGCCTTTCTCACTCCAGGCTCTAATAGTTAAACTTTCTATCCTGTTGGCCAAACATCAGGGAAGGGGCAAGTGATGAAGTTAAAGATGGTCATCGGTGGTTTTGAGCAGAAGCTTTGATAAGCTGTTAAGAAGCTTGTGTGCATTTATTTTCATTGCTCAGAATCTCATTAGATGACATAAGAGAAACTAAAGTAGATAAAGTCACAGGAAAAGATAGATGCATGGTGTCTCCTTAAACTTCCACTTTTGATCAGATTGGGTACCTTTTCGGTTCTGTTTCCACCTGTGTGCCTCAAATGTTGTTTCAAGACTCTTAAAGCATAGCTGTTTCTGAAAGCATAAAGAGCAGTCATGGTCAAAAAGCACTGAGGTAAAAGCAGAACTGATGATATGCATGTTAATCTCAGTGCACCCTAAATATCAGTTAGAGATGCCTTTTTTTTTTTAATGAAGTATAATATACACTTTTTTGCAGTATTACGACATTTCGGCTAAGAGTAACTACAACTTTGAGAAGCCTTTCCTTTGGCTTGCTAGAAAGCTAATTGGAGATCCTAATTTGGAGTTTGTTGCTATGCCTGCTCTTGCGCCACCTGAAGTTGTTATGGACCCAGCGCTGGCAGCACAGTATGAGCAAGACTTACAGGTAAGTGAGAAGGGTCAGGTGATTGCCATTGTGCCCTGTTAATGTATTCAAACTCCTGGGTCAAGAAACTGAGAAACAGGTCTTAAGTGTAGCTTCTTTGTTCCAGATTGCTCAAACCACTGCACTGCCAGATGAAGATGATGACCTGTGAAGGATGAAGCTGGAGCCCAGCGTCAGAAGTCTAGTTTTATAGGCAACTGTCCTGTGATGTCAGTGGTGCAGCGTGTTTGCCACTTTATTATCTAGCTGAGCAGAACATGTGCTTAATCTTTGGGATGCTGAAAGAGATGAATGGGCTTCGGAGTGAATGTGGCAGTTTAAAAAAAAAAAAGAAAAAAAAACTAAACAAAACACTTCATATTTTGGACCTGCATATTTAGCTGTTTTTTGGACTGCAATTACTTCCCCTTTTGAGTTTCAAATGTAAGACTGCTGCAGTCACATCAGAGTGTTAAGTGGTAAATCTGGTTTCTGTCATTCCCATTCTTTTTTTTTTGTTTAGATAATAAAGTTGTATTTCAAGTATCTTTAAGCAAGTGAACTTTTCATGCATTGTTATGAAAACCCTTCAAAGTGTCTTCTGTTCTTCATTTGAGGGTAATACTTTGCTGCAATTTTCATTCTCTTCTTTTCCCTCCTGCTTCTCATGTTACGCTTCTCTTGCTAAATCAGAGCTAACAGTTAACCTTCCCTTGATTTCCTCAAGCAGATAAAGCACCTGAGGAAAGCTGAACTACCTGCAGGTAGAGCTAAAACAGTGAACAATTGAGTGGTAAGCATGACTGGATCAACATGCCTGTGCAAATGGGAATGTGTGTACTCTGCAGGGTGTTCGGAGGGAAAAGTGTGTAGTTCCGGTTATGTATGCTACCATTAGATACAGTCTTTTGGATCTTTAACTTCTACTATGTTCTACAATACGCTTCCACAGAGCTGTGTTTTTAGTAGCCAGAAACAAATGTCATCTGAGTATTCTGGATGACATAAGAGCTGTATCTTTGCATGGAACATCATTTAGTAGAGCTATAGCTTATTAAACAGACTCTAAGCATCTTAAAATTCACTAACTAGGAAACAGCTGTAGTTTGAGCTAAAAAGCTCTTGGCTACAAACAGCATATTAACTAAAACCACATTTATATAAATAACTAGACTTTACTGTAACTGCACCAAGTTCTTAATTTGAAACTAGCTTGTTACAGCACAAATGGTGGAACATGTCAACTTTTAACACTACCTTATAGAGATGAATCTTGGTCAATATTAGTACTCCTAGTAAACAAAACTGAGTTGAAAATACCATTTTTTCAGTAGTGGTTGAGTACATGAAGCCTTGGAGTCTTCAGATTTGTATTTTTGGTTTCTTAATAAAGTGGAGCATTTCATTTACTCCTTTTAAGTTGCATATTTGTCTACATAACACCTACTTGAATATGTAACTACTCATGGTAGCAAAAAGCGTTAACTATGGTTACTGTTCTTGCAATACTGTTGTAAAGGAATCATTTTTAACTTTGTGCAAGTTGGAGTTCTGTGGGTTTTGGTGATGGTATTATTTTGTTTGGGCTTTGTTTTTTGGCAAGTCAATGAAAATAGGTTGTGTCTAAGACCTGGAACTCTTAATGAATACTTAGTTGATCAAAAAGCAGACTCACACTTAACATTTCACTGGATCTTTTTGCTGGGTCATCTTGCTTTAACTTCCTATTGTCAGCTCTTTGCGCTTACTAATTTACCTGCGTGTTGCGTGTCTTAGTTAATACTGCTAGCTTAACTGTTTGCTGCTGCTTTACTAGGTGTGTTAGGTTTTTTTTGTCTTCAAGCTGTTTTCTGAAAATGCACTGCTTAAAACCCCCAAATTGACTTAGAAGACTTCAGTACTTCTGCAGTATTGATATGCCTTAAGAAGAAAAACAGCATTGAAGTTAACTTGTGTTGTTTCACAGTGTGTGTATGGTATCATCTTTACAACTTGCCTGCTGCACAAAAGTACTATGTATGAATTCTTACAAAACCTGAAAAGGTCTGTGAAAGGTGAAATAGCTGTTTAAGGACTAGTATAACTACAGTAAGCTTTGCTTTGTAATCTTCAGTGTTACTTCTCAGTCAAAAAATCTCTCTGAAGCAGGCAGTAATACTAGGCCTGCTGTAAAGTAATCTCTTGAGCTGGAAATATTTTGGAAGTGGAATCAAGTCCACAATGTTACACTTTGTTTGTCACATTTAGTCCCTGTAGATTGCTGACTCTAAATAATGCAGGTAGCCTTAATATGTGTGTGCACGTTTCTCAGTTGTAGTTAATTATATAATAACATTTTTTTTTTTAGAATTTTTTCACTGGTTGGGTTTAAGCAAAGTAGACTTTTTCTATTTAGTCACATAATGAGGAAAATAAAACTTGCGTTCTAAGACTCTGTACTGAATAGTCACATCAGTTTGTACTGGTACTTTGCTGTTATTACGACTGAATTTGTTGCAGTACTGACTTCACTTTACTTGATTGCTCCGTGATTTGGTCATGTTAACTGTGGGAGTTTTGTTCCCTACACGCTGCTTGGTGAGTTTTCCAACACTAAGATACCTGGTTTCAGATTTTTTTTTTAGTGACTTGTCACTATAGAACACGCTCAGCTTAAACTTTCAAAAGCAGAAGGAGGTGCTGGGCCACTTACTGTTCCTAGTTCTGATAAAACTCTTGACCATTTCAAGTGTTCAAGCCCAGAGGGGTTGTATTAGAAGAGTAGTTGAACTAGTGCAAGTGCAAAATAGGCAAGGCAAAAGCTTCGGTTGAAGAAACTGGTAGAGGAAATGTTCCAGTACTTTTCACTGAACACTTAAATGTAGGAGTACCAAAGGCTTTCTTAGGAGCTTCAGTGGCAACCTTAGCTTTAAGGATTTTGAACAGAGTATTTTTTAGTACCAATGGGATAACATTTGTCTGCAGAAATTGAAAATCTGTGCCAAGAAGGATAAAAATTGCCTCTTATTGCTTGCAAGTTAAAGTTGGCTTTTTCCTTTAGAATTGATTCTGTTGCGTGTCTTGTATAGCCTTCGTCTAAACTAGTGGAGGGAACAGTGCTGAGGCAAGTTGTTCTTACATCGCTGCCTTCCTGAAACAGTAATAACTGTCTAAGAGAAGCCAGTTATTCTGACCTGGGGTGGTAGTGCTGGTAATTTTTCTCACCTGATTAGCAGGAGCTGGTTGGTACCAGTATTAGTTGAAGAGGGCCCCGTGTCAAGTAATTGAAAAGCTAAGTCTGCTGCTTCTTTAGTAAGTTTGTTCTCGTATGGGAGCATTAAACTATAGGCCAGTTTTGTGTATGTGGTGATTTTTGCGCTGTGCTGTAAAGTTTGCCTTTTAACAATATTTTTCCCAGCACAAGTTGCTATATGAGCATCTTGTGAACAAGTTTTTCCTTGAATTTGCCCTGTATCACTTCCGGTAATTTACAAAGGGGCATAATCAGGAAACATTACTGGTATTTGTGCTGGGAGAAAATGGATGACTATGCTGTTCTATATCAGCAGCTTTTTCAGAGAACACCCAGGTCCTTAGACTAGGAAAGGCAGCAGTGGTTCTGAGTCTTCATTGCCCTCTGATTTGTTGGCAACTGTCCTTGGGTGCATACTATTGCCTTTCCAGCATAGATGGCAAAAAAAAAACCCCTGTTTTCTCATTCTGATTTAGCGCTCACTTGTCTGATGGTAAATAGGTACAGTTAAACTTGGAAGAACTTTACACTGGATACTTAGGATACAAATTTGAGCATACAAGGCCAATATTTTTAATTGGTTTGTGTGGGTAACTTTCTTGTAGTTCATAAAGTGAGTACATAGTACAGTGAGTGAATACTGCTTCCCCAAAATTCTAGTGTTTTATATGTTGCATCACTGAAAAGGATCAATGTTCATATTGGAGCATTAGTTCAGTATCAGAGCAGGTTTGATTTTATTTTGATTAGCCACAGTTGTCTACCTTGCTGTGATCCTGGAATTCTGTGATTTAAAGAGTCAGGTTCCTGTATTTCTCCTACTTGTTTGGGGTGGAGGGAGTATGAGAACAAATGTCCTCATATGTATTTTAAACAGAATTTCATGTATTATAACACTAACAAATTTTTAATGTTGGATCCACTACCTCTGAAGTCACAGGCTTAATAAATTTAATGCAAATATTCAAAATTGAATTTCCTCAGTATAGGAGGCATGAACTTGGCATACTCTCAGTTGCCTGTTAACATGTTAATCAAGACTGAAAAGGTTAGCTAAACTCTTCAATCACAGGAAGCTCATAAGGTGGTTATGATCAATAACATTTAAGAGAAAACTAATCATTGTTAGCCGGTGTCCTTCTGATCATGATTGTCTTAAGTGACAGAATCCCTGATAATAATCTGAAGCATCAGGATCTCTCTTGATATGACTTGTTTTAAGTTTTCTGGACTTAAGTGTTAAGCCAAAGGTAGCAAATGAAGTGACTAATGTAAATAGTTCTTGTTTGCTTTCCATCTCCAAGGTGAGAGGTTGCAGGAGCCAGTACCCCAGTCTGATTTTCCCTGTTGAAATAGTAAGTTCCATTATGGTTACTATGTAAGCTTTTTACTATACAAGCCCAGTGGTAACTTGCTGATGGGTCTTTCACATCTTTGTGACATTTGAAAATGACACTGGAGGGAGCCAATGTGTGTTTTTCTTACACTGAAAATATTAGTGACAACTTTCCTATAAGGCTTTTTTGATGGATTACACCATAAAACTGCTGTAATTTCCAACTTTCAGATTGGCTTTGCAGGGCAAGTATTTAGGGAAGAGCAACCAAACTAAAGAGGCTTGTTCAATTTATAAGTAAAAGGTGGGTTATAGTAAAGAAGAAGTCTTTATATACTCATTGGCTTTTGATTATGCCTTTTAATTATTTGTATCAGTTTTACTTGAATAATTAAAGTGATGTCTAATGATAAAACCTTTTTCAAGCTATAGCAGACAAGTGCGGTACTTATTCAACGACTGTGTATAAAAAGCTGTTTGAGGTGCATCATCTATAACTTGAAGGGCAGGAGTTATTGCCAGGTATGTGAGGCTTAAAGTAAATGTGTACTTCTTAGCTCACTAGCTGAACATGTCTGATATGGTTTAAAAACTTCAGTGGGAGTTGGAACATTGAGGATTGCTTTTGTGCTACCAGTTGTAGCCGCATGGTGGGGCACACTGTATGTGTAGCTACTTTGCTCCAGCATGATTATGTTAAGTTGGAATATACCTGTTGGGGCTGCACAAGTGTCATATATTTCAGGAGGGATGCTCTTAAGTTTATTAACCGTACCAAATGGCTAGGCATGTGCAGTAGCAGATGCTATGACCTAAAAACTTTTAGTTTCCTTCAAAGTAAGATAAATAGAAATTTTAATAAGGCTTTTTTTTTTTTAAGTTCATAAAGTATTTGAAATAGACCAAGACTGAATTATGCAAAGATTTTTGATCTCATAATGTTGTTAGCATAGCACTGCACTGGTACTGCCATCATGTACTTGTTTCTTTGCCTACTTTTCAGTACCTTAAGATTAAAAAATTGAAAACTATAAGGAATCAGCCAACATTGATAACTGACATGTAAGCAAAGTATAACATTAATTGGGGTAAATACAATATCTGTGCATTAAGTGCAAAACAAAAATATGATAAGGAATACATAATAGTTAAATCTAGTACAATACTGTGTTTTGTGACTTGTATCTTGATCTTGTAGTCAAGTTGCAGTATAAATAACAACAGAAAGCTTGAAAAGCTTGCTGTAAAGAGACTGTAAATAAGGAAGAGAGATGTCCCTCTACTGAGGTCTTCAAATTTAATACGAAAACATGAAGAATTGCTTTATGATAATTGCCTAGTTATGCTGGAGAATGTTACTTTTACAAAGTTTTTCAAATACTCTGCATGTTTCATAGGTAATAAACTGAGTTCCTGCTGTCCCACTGGGGTTTCTGGTTCAAAGTTTGAAGTGAACAATTAACTGACTACACAGGCAAATTCCTAGCTGAATGTAGGACTCGTGGAACTAATGGCAGCCATTGCACAGGAGAAGCCTGGGCAATGTGGCACAAAATCAGAGTGGCATCTTTGGAAGCACAGCCTGAGCTGCTGGTAAGATGAAACAACAAGCAGAATGCTGCATGAGGCAGTAAAATGACCACTTGGCTGTAAAGGGCTAAATTTGTGAGAAGGAATATGAAAGACCTCAAAAGCAGGAAGAAGAAAGCATGCCACAAGGTAGGTTGCCAGAAAAGATATGAAGAAAGATAAATGGAGAACATTATACTATGTTAATAATGTACTAATGATTAATAATATAAAACATCATGGAATATCATGGTTTAGTGGTAGACTTGACAGGGTAACGGTAGGACTTTAAGATTAAAGTCCTTTTCCAACCCGTGTGATTCTGTGATTCCAAAGCTTATCTAGCTAGTAGCCATTTTACTTAATAGAAGTCTACTATTAGATTTCAAAGCAAATAAATGAAAGCAGTAGAGAGAAAGAAAGATGCAGATTGGAGTTGAAGGGGAAATGCCAAAACTGTCGTGGCAACTGAAAGCATGTCTAAATGGTACTCCACAGCAGATAATTTAAAATAAAAGGCCACCTAGTATCCAACAAATTGTGAGAACTTCCTGTACCTTTACATGAGAGGGGCTGATCACCCACTGTTCTTTGCTTGAAAGCACTTAATGGTAGTGCTGTTGTTATAGCAAAAATGCTTTAAAAAGAAGAAATGGAACTGATAGAACATAATTGAGTTGGTTCCGTAACAGATCTTGGTTTGTGCTGGTCAGTTGACTTTACTGGAACTTCTGTGTTTTAGATGTAAACTGCTTGAGAAAATTAACACCCTGCAAGTAGAAGATTACTTGTCAGGTAGGCATTTTGCCAAGTTCTTGTAGGTGAATAACTTTGCAATTTCCTGATAGGTAAACAGCTGGGACATTTAGTAACATGTAAAGGATAAATATGCTTTAGCCATGTAACATATTCTATTTTACAGTTTGGAAGACATATACCCCGGGGCAAGCTTTTTTCTATTACCTGTTTTATTGCTCCTTCCTTTTAATTCATTTTACTAGTGCTTTTCAGCTGTTTTACAGGCTTTTATACTTGTAGTGCTGCCTCGATAGGTGTGTTACTGCCTTGTACAACCAAGGCCAGGAAGCCTTAGTACAACATGTGAAGAAAAACATACTTGATTTTCATGGAAATAACCTAGGTCAGACTTTCAGAGTAAGTGCAAATGAGGATGTATAGGTATAAAACCTTCTACATTTGTAAAACTAGTAGAAAAAGAACCTGTATGATCTGCTTGGGTTAATTGTGCTTTCAAAACTTTGTATTTCTATTCTGTTGAGTGCATACTTGCAGCTGGTGGTTTATCACTAGCAGAGGGCTCATGTTCTTATCCCCACTGAGCAGTGGGTAAATCTTGTTTCTAAATACATGGCATGTATCACTGATTACTCAAAATCTGACATTTTAAGTTTTGTCATGCCATTTTGGCAGGTACTGCTGTGGCTACAGAACCTTTCATATTTAATCCTACAGATGTGAATGTTGATGTAGGTATTCCTTGATTATTTGATGTCTTGTTGCTTACCCTAGCTGACTTTTGCATGTGCTAAAAAGGCTTGGAGCCCAAGAAAAAGAAGGTAAACACTTAATCTCTTGAAAAATCAGTATTTCTAATTAAAAAGGGTTTGAAGAATGTCATATCAGTCATCTCCAGCTGTAAGTGACATATGAAATGACATTTAAGTCTATGAAAATCTAATTTGCAAATCCTGTAGCAAAAGGTTTGTTTTTTTTTAATCTCAGTATCATGCCTGTTTACATGGTCATACCCCCATGTAAATGGTTTGATTTTATTTTAGTTTGCTTTCTTGCAGTATGCAGTAAGAACAGTGGCAGATATAAATGGGATTATCTTTTTTCTTTTGTTTACTGTTTTGAAAGCATGAGTTTAGCTAGCTCCATGATTCCAGGGTGTGTTTTGTGGTTTTCGAATCTTTGGGATGGCTTTTGCAGCCAACATGTGATTTCTCCAGTCAGATTTATAAGCATTACAGCACAGTGACGAGTTGAACCAATAGGAATCGCACTGGGCAGGAGAGTGCAATCAAGAGAATTTGTGCTAGGGTTTGTTTTATGTATTGATCCTCCTCTATCAATGGAGAGCTAAAAGCCCAAGACTCAGTGTCTGAAATTGCAGGGCTTAGGCTGGATCTTCATTCTGGAAGTCGGTTTTCATCCTTTTAAATGAATGAGTTACATGCCAGATCTTGATGGCTCTTCAGATCTGGTGGATTTGAAAACACCTGCCAATATTTCAGCCTGCTTTTTGATTTCAGGCTCCACCCTCACTGCTTTTGCCACTTAGATAAAAGGTAAAAAAACTACAAAAGACAGAAACTATGTTACTCCCCATAGAATGGAAAGTCTTTAATAAGCACATCAATAATTAGGCTCAGATGTTCTTACTGCAAAGTAATTTGCATTGGCTTCTGGGTGTGCTGTCTCCCTTTGTGCTAGTAAACTTGTTTCACAAAGCAGCTGAATGAAACTTTCATGGAGTTGCTTTTATCCAGAAGAGCAACAAATAATTAAGTAAATCTGTAAGAGGAAAAATTGGCACGAATTCAAAAGGCAAAACTTTATAATGGTGAAATACTTATGTAATTAACAAAGTCTCAGTGCCTGAATGATACCAAAAAAATAGCAGTTACAAGCAATGGATTTTTGGCAAGTAAGATTTGGTTTAATCACATAAAAAAGAATCTGTATAATGTTTAGTTTATGCAGTTATCCAATTATATGCAAACTTGACATTAACAGATACTAGATTTGATTAATCCT
The DNA here is from genome assembly GCA_032466535.1 of Forpus xanthops. Lineage (NCBI taxonomy): Eukaryota > Metazoa > Chordata > Aves > Psittaciformes > Psittacidae > Forpus > Forpus xanthops. The sequence continues at coordinate 122,507 of JASSUY010013309.1, read as the reverse complement.
TTTGGATTTGCACAAAAGTCTGAACTATTTTTAAAAAATCAAATGTTTTCTTCAATGTATGGATAAAGGTGTGCAAGGCACTGCCACAGTGTGCCACAAGTCTAATGAAGAGGATTATAGAGTAAATATACAGTTGGTTATTCCATTAACTAGTAATTGGTAAATGAGCCTTAAACAAAAGTGAAATGTGTAATTGTATGTCGTCATTCACCTGCTTGCTTGGTCTCTGAATCATCAAGTCCTTAATGTTTTCAGGAAGAATATATAAATCAGATTAACATTACAAATATAACACAATAAAAGTATTTTCATCTGATTAGGACTAAATTTCAGACTCAAAAAGCTGTATTTTGTTTTCTGGCATCAACCAGCAACTTCTCAATTTCTTAATTAGAAAAATATTTTTCCATGGTAGTGTTTACCTTTTTGAATTAACTCCAGGATTTTCTTGTTTGCTTTTTCCTCAGTCAGATCTTTTGAGTTTGTGCTTTTCAGTATAGTCAACTTGGACAGCTTCATGCAGTGTTTTCATGAATTAATTTTGCCAAAATAGTCTTTACTACCTGGTATATCCTAACAACCACATCATGCAATGGCCACTGCCACCTTTTGATCATCTGTTAGTTGGCATTGTGCAAATAAGAACTGTAATGCCTGAAGTTCTTCTACCTGTGAAGCTTTCTTCATAGCTTTTGTGGTTCTTTGCTGATATGAGAAACATTTGAGTTGCTCTTCAGGAGCTATCTTTCTGCAGGTGGATCCATACCAAAGTGGGGGATCCAGTTAAAAACTCATAGCAGCTTGTATGACACATGTAATAGCTGCTTATTTACAACATTATCTTTGTGCTCTTGAAAGTCACAGCTCTGAGGAGCTGCACTTTATCAAGAATCAGTCTACTGTTAATCATAGAATTATAGAATAGTTAGGTTTGGAAAGGACCTTAAGATGATAGTTACACCCCCCCTGCCAGGGCCAGGGACACCCTCCACTAAACAATGCCACCCAAGGCTCTCTCCAGCCTGGCTTTGAACACTGCCAGCAATGGACCATTCACAGTTTCCCTGGGCAGCCCATTCCAGTGCCTCACCGCCCTTACAGTAAAGAATTTCTTCCTCATATTCAATATAAACTTCCCCTGTTTAAGTTTTAACCTGTTACCCCTAGTCCCAACACTACTGTAAGGCTAATAAAATCTGTATGCATAACTTTCCCATGCTAGTAAAGATTCCATGTCCCTCCCATAGCATACATTCTCTCAAACACTGTACTAGCTTTTATAGTCTGTACAAAATCATTATGCATAATCCTTTCCCATAAGGTCTAGAAAGTCTTGCTTTTATTCTCTTTTTAATTAAAGTTGTTCTTTATGATGCATTGAGGTGGTTTTGGTGGCTATGTATTGGGAATTCAAATCTGTATTTCAGGATTAGCATTGAAAATATTAGTGTTGGTACTAGCCAAAGCTATGATTGAGGGGCAAAAATGAAAATAAAATTATATCCATGATTTTAGAAGTTACAGAATCATGGCAAAATACAAATGGATGGGACTGAAAACTAATCTAGCTCATCCTTCTGTTGCAGGGTGAGACTGTTTTTGTAGTTGTTGGGTGTCTAGCCTGTCCTTCAATACATCCAATAATGGAGATTGGACAGCCTTTTCTGTCATTCACTCCTGCAATATTCTACACCACTATCAAGCTTTGCTACCTCTTACCCCTCTTCACTGAGTGTGGAAAACCAAATTTGGTTCTTTACATATGACCAAATCACTCTGTACATTGTGGCTTGTCACTCTTGACTCCTGGTTTGCTGGTGGACCCCCTCCCTACACCCAAGCACACAGAGCTTTTTATTTTTTTTTCTCAAGAATGGCCTTAGTCATCTTGTTCTTAACCTGCATTTATGTAGTAAGTTATTAGTGTGTAAGAGCAGAGCATATCCTTTTATGTTTATTATTTTGACAATTGTTGTACCTAGGTTTGAGACCCAGAATGGACTGTTACCACTCCAGGCAGCATATGAGCTTCAGATATCGTGGCTCTTTCCTGGGAACTTTAGATTTATTTATTTAATTTATTATTTAAAAAAAAAAAAAAAAAAAAAAAAAACCAAAAAACACACCCAAAAATACCAACTCCTCCAAACCCAACATCTTTTATGTAAAAATAGGTAGGTAGGACATTAAAATAAATGCATCTTAGTCCTCAATGCAAAAATAAGCATTTTAGTTTTGTAGTGCAATGTACTGAATAGTGCAAAGAGCAATAAAAGTAAAGCTGTAGCAAGCTTTGGCATAGCAACCAAAACTGATCAGGTTCTTGGGTGTAGTAGACCAAGCTCTCTTGGTATCAGTGTTTTAAGTCTCAGCTGTGGTAAAGTGGCTTTGTTTGCAGCCAGTCAAACCTTGGAAATGGGGGGGGAAGCTAATGTAGCAGCTGTGGCTGCAGTCCCCAGTTTAGGAAAGTGATTGCAGAAATCCAGGCAGAGGTTGTGGTGGCAGGGATGCATACACAAGTCACAGGGTCAGGTGACTGACAGATGGTTTTCCTATGAGGTGATGGGAGTGCAGGTTAGTGGGGACAGCATCTTCAGACCCTGTATTGTTTTGTCCTTGTACAACAAATAGAGGAAGAAGACTGCTGAGTTGACCTTTTGAGTGTGAATACTGTGGGAGTTTCTAAATAACAAGTCTGATGTGCCTCTTTGGTAGCGAATATATCAAACTTGGTCTGAGAGCTAGTACAAAACCTTCCCATTGGTACAGTCTTAGCAAGACCAGCTTCATAGGTTAGGAATGAATGTGGTTGGGCTTTTTTTTTTGTTTGTTTGTGGTTTTTTTTTTGTTTTTTTTTTTTTTTTTTTTTTTTTTTTTTGGCTGTTTGGTTATCAGATATCTTCTTTGGAATGGGCTCACAAATCTATATTGGAATAAGATGGTATAAGGAAAAGGGTAATAAACTGTTTGAGGTGAGCCCTTAATCTGTGAACCTGTGTCTGCTTTAGAGGTCTGTGAGTAAATAACTTATCCTCATCACAAAAATAACTGCTGGTATAAAGGTGTGCATTGCACAGAATCTTGTTCTGATTTCTTGCAGTTGTGCAAGTCTAGTCAAATTGTACCTGTGTATGTCTGAGTAGTTTTTTCAAGAGAGTTGGTATAAGGATGTTCTCTGTAGCAAAGGTTAGCTAAATTGCTATATAAAACTGTATGGGGTTTTGTGTAAGTGAATTAAATCAATTCTGCAACTACTTACATTAGATGTTCACGAAAAGCTAGAAAACTTAGCACTAAGATTTCAAATTTAAGTGGATGGATGTTGATATATCTGCTGTATCCACCATATTAATAACATCCATTACTGACAGAGAAACAGATTGATTAGCGAGTCGTTTGAATCCAGAATATTTATTAGTTTATTAGTAGATACTCTGGTATTAGAGTAATTTTACAAAATCTAGCTAGTATTCTTAAAATAATTCCTAAGATGTTTGTTAAAACATTTCAGTCACAATTACACACCAGCTCTCTTGTGGAAAGTTAATGATACCAATGAAAGCAAAGGAAGAAAATGTTATTACAGATTATCTTTTCAGTATAAAGCAGTCTTTAAAGGATTATTCTCTCTGCTTTATTTACATAGTAACAAAGACTTTTAACTTCAGGTTATTTTTCATTTCCTGGCAAATGTCAGATACAGCATTTGCTAATTTTCAATGGTACAATCATCCTGAGTGAACACGAAGTAAACACAGAAAGCTGAAAATGGAGCTGAAGAGTTTAATTATTGCATGTTAGGTCACACTCACATTGCTCTGAAAGTGTTTCAGCCAGGGTCACCAACATGTAACAACTGAGCTTCTTTTCTTGTTAATCCTTTGTCTTTGAAAGGCTCCCTTTTTTTTTTTTTAAAAAAAAAAAAAAAAAAAAAAGGGGGAGTGGAGAGAGAGAAACCTGGAGTATATCATTTCCCAGTGCTGTTTGCAAGCCTGTGACTGTTGCTACAGATCATCAGGCTTTCTGTTCTGTATAGAGATCTCATTCTACCTGTTGGCAAATGTCTGAGCTGCAGTATGTCTCCACCATGGCCTTTTTGGTGCTCTCAAGTGGGACAGAAATCTGCAGCCTTTCATGGATCCCCAGCACTGTAAGGTGGGGGTCACAGCTTTCTCCTTTCTGATCCCCTTAGCAGGGCCCCAGGACAGCGGGTGGGATAGCTGTGCTGGGGAGAAACCTATCCAGCAGGCATAGTGTGGGCTGCCCAGTTACCCAGCATATGCAGACCTTTGTTCTTTTATTGACACGTAAGTACTTTAAATGAACATTATTTCATCTGCAGGTTCTTCAAGAGCAATCTGCTGTGATTGTTTGCCTTCTGATGGTTGGATCAGTTATTCCTTGTGTGCCAGATGCCTGGTGCTGCCTCTGGTCCATGGTGGGAGCAGTGTGATTTCTCAGATCAGGTTTCCAGAGGATCACAGGAATAAATTCAGATTTTGTTTCTGCTAATAATTTCCATCGTCTGCTTGCAGTTTGCTGTTTCCACAGAAATTTTTGGCAGTGTACATGTTTGCTTGGATTCTCACAATTGTTTTGGTAAGCATATTCTTTCCCTTGACAGGCCTCTCTTGGCAAATATTTCAAATTCCTGTCTTTTTCTTTCTACATTTTAGCTTTTTTCAGGATTTTTAGCTGCAGCTCTGTTATTTCTAAGGGTGGCTCTACTTGTCAGTACATGAATCAGAATTCCTCAGATTTACACATAATTCCTCCTTTTCCTTCAGGATATAGAAGAGTTTGTGGCTAACAGTAATGAGAGAAGGAGTCAAAAAAAAAAAAAGAAGACAAGCAACCTAGAGAGAAATAAGCAAAAGTGGGACTGGTTTAAACTACATGGGAAAACTAAATTTTTGAAGGAACTGAAATTCAAAAGTTTCAAAATTATTTTCTTGTAGATAAAATCTGACTTAAAAATTAAATTTTTTTTCTTTCAGTAGAGAGGTTTTGTAGTATTAAACTTCTGGTAACATTGAAGCATTCATGTGCCTCATGAATGTCCACAATTATTTCTTATGTCTTTAGTCCTGGGACCCTGGATCTCCATGTCCTTCCCAGTCATCTGCAAGGGGCCGGTTACCACCAGAAGCTTTGGAAGTTCAGTATCCATCCAGGGTATGGATAAACTCGGTAAGTCAGGACCACAGCTACCACCAGCTGAGCTTCCAGCTATATATTTTCTATGTAAAATGTCAATATAAAACAGTTTCATCCTAAAATTTAAAATCGGCTAGAGTTTGGTACAGAAGTTGTGGTGAAGTAGACAAGTAATAGGGCTAATATACTGTAAGGAATAGAGCTAAGAAAAGGAGCCAGGCAAATAGAGGGTGATAGAGATGCCTGGAGAGATGGGGCCAGGAGTCCCAAAATGGATGGGAAGTGAGGGAAGAATAACTAATGTTCAGAAGATAAGGCATAGAGAAGCAGCTACAGGCATGGAAGCAGGAAATGTGATCACTTTCCTGTAATCAGGAGCTTATGTGTCCATTGATTTTAGGCAAAGAATGTTTTGTTGCGTGAGTAAGCATCCGAGGCTGAAAAGAAGATCCAATTTATTGACGTAGCTTTTGGCAAAAGCAAAGGAAAATAAAATAATTAGATTTTTTTTTCAGTATTAACATTGTCTGATTCTGATTTTTAGTATCTAATCATGTGTATGCCACCTTGAAATTGCTCAAATGAGGATAAAGAAGAGGGGAGAAATGAACAGGGAAGGAAAGCTTATCTACTTTAGGTAAAAACACTACTCTTGCAATTTGTTTCACTGGAAATGTAACTTGGAGAGAATTGAAAAGAAGATTTGAAAATAAAGGAGCAGATTAAATGAAGACTAGCCAGAAGCTTTAGCTGCTTTTTTTTTTCTTTTCTGTGTAAAATAATGGCTAATATTTGTGATGGAGTGTATTTGGGAGGCTTAAAAAAATAGTTTAAATGTAATTATTTTTTATATATAAGAAGTGGCAACCGTAGAAGTATTTTCCTGGTTCTTCTACTAGTTTAATTGTTGAGCTTTGAGCAAATCAGTGAAATCTTTATTGCCTCAGTTTCCCCTTCTTGGTATGCAGTGAAGTTAATTCCTTAGACTGTCATGTAGTTTAATTCAGTATTTTTTTCAAGTCATGCTTCTTCAAGCAGAAATACAATCTGTTGTTTTAATAAATGTATCCTAACTTTCCTTCAAAACTTTCTGCCCAAAACCTGTTTTTTTTTTTTTAAGTGTTTGAATTAAGAACACTGGTGCCTTTAATTCTTGAGTGTGCAGTTTGCAAAGAGTAGTAATCTCTTTTATGTGTTTGCTGAAGCACATTGATATGTTTCCACTTGTTCCTAGCTGGCTGGTGTTAGGACCCAGAAAAGAGACAGCAGCAACGTGATATAAATAGAGTACCAGAATGGGACAAAGTTTGAGGAGAAAGCATGACATCACTCGGACTTGCTCTCCACCCAAAAGGATCTGGGATGGAGGTGCAAACGTGAGCTGGACAAGTGAGGAGTTAGCAACTCTTTTCAGTTCAGTTTCAGAGGAATAGTGGGAGTTATATGCTCTATGTGCTATAAGAAAGTACTTTTTCTTGCTTGCAAAACTAAAACTGGCTTCAGATCTCTGACAATGTGAAAGTAATTTGAAAGGAAAAGGCAACCATAGGAAGAAAATTGAAAACAAGATCTTTTCTTTTTTGGCTCAGATTGTAACAGAAATATTTGACTTCTTTCCATGGAACAGTACAACTTTTGGATCTGATGCACATTTCTTTTAATTTTCCTCCAATCACGATAATTTATTTAGAGTTAAATGAAGAGATCAAAGTGCGATGCAAACGAATACTACTTAAAGGTCCGGAAGGATATTTTACCATCACTGAGGGAATGGACTTTTTGAACTTTAATGGAAAATGTACCTTTTAATACCAGAAGCAGCAAAGAAAAACTTGTGATTGAGATCTTACAGAAATTAGATTTCAGTTTTACTTTTTACCTTAAATAGACCATGGAGAATTTATCATCTCTGCTCTCTTGTCATTATTCTCTGCTGATTTTATTTCAGTACAAGTATCAGGTAATGTTCTGAATATGGTCAGTATCGAGATGTATTTGGATTCCTCTTAGGAAGTTTTGCCTCACTGTGTCTCATTATGTTATGTTTTATGTGCAGGTGTATGGAAACTATTCCCAGTTACCCAAACACCCAGGTAAGGAATGTTTGCCTTTCATGACAATGTGCTTAAATGTTTATTTGCTTTTTTGGTTTGTATTTTTAATTTTCTTAGTAGCTTGAAAGAAACTGTTATCCTATGTTTAATGTCAGCTATGTATTAAAGATGTAACAGTCTAAAGTATCAGACTGTACCACTCATTTTAAATTCAGTAACTTACCTTCTGAAAATTCTGTGCAGAATGGAGAAAATGGTTTGCATTGGACAGATAGAAAACATAAACTGTTTTAGTCCTTTCTTTGGGAATGACTTTCTGAATCAGACTTCTACTCAGCCTGTTTTCTTCTTCCCCTCAATGAGTTCAGCATTTTCAGTTCAGTGATTTACAATTAGATATGCCAGCTTGTGTTCTTTGCTGTAGTTTTGCATGGCTTGAAGTCATCTCCCTTCCTCCTAGTTTTCATGCCTCAGGTTAAATTGGTTATAGACCATATTAAGGATCTCTTATATGTTTTCAATGTAGAAAAAACTTACTCAAAGCTTACTTGGGGTCTGTGTGTAACTGCAGAATTCTTCTGGTTTTATATAAATAGTTTAACCTCAAGCCTCATGGTGGTGTACAAGTACAATTTTACTGCTTTAGCAGTGCATGTATTGCTTCATGCTTTTAAGTTTTAACCATATGTAATTATTTTTAAACAAAATACAGTGAGATGTGGCAAAGCCATGTTGTCTGCTATTGCAGTAGCTTCACCTCCATTAGTTGCTTTTGTTCTGCCTTCACTGGAAAGCAAAGAAGTATAGTCTCATTTTCTATAGATGAGGATCACTGGCTTCTAGCTGATGAAACAGTATGGGGGGGGAGGCTTCTCGCAGTAAAGGAGAATGTTACACAACACTTACTTTGTAGTATAGTGTGTGTGTGTGTGTAAGTGTGAGTAAAGCTTTATGAATTGGAGCTGTGCTTGTGAAGAAGTCCTGTGATTTTTGTCTTAAACACACTGCAGTTACCTACTGAAAGGCTATTGCCTTGAATTCAACTAATACTTGGAACAGGTATTTGTTTTCAGAGGTCTTCTGAAGGCTGAATAGGTAGTGGGGCAACAGTGTGGCTCTGTGTAGTTCAGAACTGGAAGCTGGGAAAACCACAGACTTGGAGTGTTGGTCTAGGCAATTCACTTTCCTGAATATCGATTTTCCTTCCAGTTATTTTTGCCCATTTTTTGCAATCTTTTAAATGTAAGCTCCTTAAAATATAGCTGCTTCTTAGGAGTTTGATGCTAACTATGGCTTTGTTGCTATGCTGCTACTACTGCTAATATAATTCTTGTGTCACGTTATGACAGAGGTTTTTGGCATCAAATTATTTTCTCCCTGAATTTTTCATTTCTACTGTCTCAGGTTTTTTTTTCCTGCCACCTCTCTTAACTTTAATCCTTTTCCTATTTTGGTGCATAAAGATGTAAATGAGAGCAAGAGATATTTGTATATAAGCACGCTGTGAAACAGCAGGCATGTTCTGTGCTCTGCAGAGTGGAATTAGTAGTTTGATTAAAGTCAGATGGAGGTATGTTAGCACTGGTAGCCTATGTGGATGCTCTTAATAGCATAACAATTAAGAACTTCCTTTAGTAGCAGACAGAATATGTTTTTTTTAAGATAGAAATTAAGCGCATGTCCAGATGTAGTTTATGTAAATGCAAACCCCTTTGTTCCTAGATCATGTTTCCTTGGCATTCTTTGTCAACCTCAGCTTAGTTGAGTTTGGGCTGCCTGGAGATTTTAGTTTGGGTTTTGTACATGCTTATTCTGTGTCGCTATTCTCTTACATTGGCAGTACCCTTCTCCTTTTGTAAGCAGTTGTGCCTTTTTCTGTGTCTTCCAAATATTTAAAGAAAAAGTATAGGCATAGAATCTCATCTGTTTTCTCTGAAGACATCCCCATCTGTGATATGACAACTGCAAACAGTTCTAGTCAGGTAGGCCAATAGTAGATCCTGGTCAGTTATGAATCATTTGTTGGATATTGTTTAGGAATGAAAATTCCTGGGAACTCTAGGTCCTTGAAACAGAGAGAGCTGAGTTACCTGTGAAGGAGGCAGGAGCAGTAGTAGTACGCTATAGAGGCTAAATATTCCCCCACTCTTTCCCTTCTCAGTGCTTTGTACTATCTACGGTGTGTTTAGAACTATCAGTAATGTTTTGAAATTAGTCTTGACTGACTTACTTGACTGTTCTTCAACAACTGCAGTCTGGTACTGTAATAGGGATTTAGTCAGAAATTGTTGCACATTTTAAGTGCAGTTAAAATAAAAACCAGTTGAGCTTTAAAGCTGGATTTTCTGCAGTGATCAATCAGGTGGTTCTAATCTACTCTGCCATTTTGATTTATCTTCTTGCTTATGTGCTGTACTTGATTTACATAACATATCTTGGTTCACTATTGACTTCCCTTGTCACTTTTCTCTGTGGCAACTTACTATGCTCCTTGTTTGCTCTTTGTTTAATAACCTTTTCATCTGTATTTCCTGAAAGGATTCAGAGTTCTTGCATCAGCTTCCCATTACTGGCCATTGGAAGATGTGGATGGAATTCATGAATTTCGGGATGCAAATGGAGGTAAAGGTTTCGTTGTCAATGGCAATGACATAAGTATTGTGGCAATCTGTAAGTAGAGAGGGATCAGAAGAAATTCACTTAATGTTTTTGCAGTGCTCCAGTGTCCAAATGATAATGTATTTGTGAACTGATTCTTACTGAGTATTCTCAGATGTTTTATGGGCTCTCTGCACATTGTTAAGGTTATAGAGAGAAAAGGTTTATGATGCAGAGTCATTGAAATCACGTCGTTACTGGTTCCTTTGGTACATGCTAATACACTCAGTGACTGAGATAGCTGGCTATGCTGGCAGTGAAGCGCTTGCTGCTTTTTAGAAGGAGTTAAGTGCCCAAATTCTTCATGCAATTGGAAAATTCCATGTAGCATCTACAGGAAGAGAAGTGTAAGTTCTGATCTGTGTACTGACCCACTTCTGTCTGCTTTTGGGTATTCCCTTAAAAGCAGTATTGCAGCATTAGTTCAATTTTTTTTTTTTTGCCAGTTGGGCAAAATAAAGATAGTTTTGGTAAGACAAAACTCTCACTGATTTGAAAAAGTCAGTTGTCAGGACTGCAGGCTCCCTGAGGGAATGATATTAAAAGGCAGTTTGGTTGGATTCAGCAGTTTTCTGGTCCTGATGTAAAACATCAGGACCAAGAAGGGTGATGGAGGTTTTCTGGAGGTGTGCAGGTGATGTAATTAACGGAACTTTGACCAAAGCACTGTATCGGATAGCAGCATTACGAGCTTTCAGAGCCATTCACTTCAGATGAAGTTTCTGGATATACTCTGTCTTCTTTTGAGACTCAAAAGTACCTTAGTAATATTCACATGGAGTGCTTTTTCTCTTCTGATGTTTTAGCTAGTTCCATGTTCAGTTGATGTATATTCACTGGTATTTCCTACACTATGGCTTACCACCTTGGCATTAGAGCTACAGTTTTGTACTTGTGTGAGGGGTAGCTGCTGTACTACTACTGGTGACTGTAATATATTTACCCAGAAAGATGCAGAAGATTGAATCTGGAGTTAGAGATCTTTACAACCTTACGTGAAAGATGTTAACAAAATTGTGAAGTTACTGTTATTTATTATGCAAAACTGGCATTATCAGTCTTGATTCCTAAGTGGGGAAAAAGTTCCATGTATTGTAAGCTTAGACTTTGACCCATCTTGCCACAAAAATTCTTAAAGGAATGAAATTGGCTCAATGAATCTGGGCAATATTCTGCTCCCGTTAGAGGCCGATGGCAGCATTCCTGTTGACTTCAGTGGAATCATAATTTGGCTTACAAAGTTACTGTGTGAGTTCTCGAACAGTGTGTTAAAGCATTTTTCTGTACTGTAGTTTCAAGAAGAGTAAAGCGCTCCATATCTAGCACTTGCATTACAACAGTTATATTTGAAAGTACCTGAAAGGGCGCAATTTCTATAAAATATAGCAATTGATAATGTTAGATTATTTTTCAAGTAATGTTAAATCACTTCAGCAAAATTCGGAAATCTTTTCAATAGCATTTTGGAAAAGAGAGCAGAACATAGAAAGCTCCTGATCCTACAAACCCTCACTTACAGGAATGGGACTGACTCACATGAGCAATCTCCTTTGACTTCTATTGTGATATTGTGTTAAATAACTTTACAAAGGAGCCAGCTGCATTACTTTGCTGAAATAATGTTTGGAGGACTTTGTCTTACTATTGTTGGCAAAGGATGCCAGAATCAAAAAGTCTTCTCTGCAGAGCAACTCTGATAATGTTGAATTTTTCTTTAATGTACTGGATAGTTCAAATTTCTCAGTTGCTTATATTGTGTCTTATAATACACAGCTATTACTTCAGCTGCCTCCAGCAGAGTTCTTATGTATCTCTGAGATTTGACTTTGATATACCAGAAAAGTTTTCTTTTATAATCTAATGCAGGTGCCAATTTGCTGGGTTTTGATACCGTTCTGATTACACAACTCTTCTGTTTATTGCTAGAGTCTGCCTTTTTTTTCCACTCATCACATCATGCAGTTATTTTCATTCCATGTTTCTCCTCTTAAATCCTTGAAGCATCATAATCTGTCCATCATGTTAATCCATTTTATTTGTTGAAGTCATTGTGTGTGAAGCCAGATTTATATCTCTCAAAGCATTTGTGTTGTGAGAGTGTCAGTGAATTAATATTATCATCTCAGCAGTAGAAGCAATTGAAGGGAAACAATCAATTTAAAATATAGCAAATGAAAAAAGATGTGGCCGTGTTCAGTTTCTCATCAGACCCCGTGTTTTCTATGTCTTTTTATCTTGAGGTCTTAGCATGATGTTTTTTGCTTTAAGAGCATTTGCCTTTCCCTTCTATAAGCTCAATTGGCTTAAATCCCAAATCAGTGTTTGCTTACTTCCATGGGCATTCTCTCAAGCTCTGTTTGCCTGCCCAGGGTAAATAATTGCAGTGGGCAATGTTAAATTATCAAAAGTAAAAAACTTGAGAATAAAATTTTATTGCTGGATATAAAACAGTCGGGGGTTTTCCTTATGTTTAGATGGGCTTTCTCATATTTTGATTTGTACCCATTGCTTCTTATCTCTTCACTGTATATAATTAAGGAGAGCCTGGCACTATCTTTACTGTTGTTGTGTGTTTATACACATTGATAAAGACCCCTGAGCCCTCTCATGTCCAGGCTGAGCAGTGCCAGCATTCTCGGCCTTTCACTGGACTTGCTCCAGTAAGTCCATGTCTCTCTTATACTGGGGAGTCCAGAACTTGAATTGCACATAGCTTTTGCAGCAGTATAATCAGGTTTGGTCTAATTGCAGAGCTCTTTACCATCAAGATCATATTTTAGAGCCTTCATCAGCAGTTGTATTTCTTAACAGTTTTCCTTCCCAGTGTACAGTAAGGAAAAAAACTAATGTTAACTGATAGCATATTTACTTACCTTGTGTAGTTAAAGAATGTAACATTCACAAGCATGCAATTCCTTGGGAGAAGTGGTTGCATGATAATTTTAAAGGCCACTGATCAACATCTATATGTTGAGAGATATGAACTGGTCAGTTCATTACTGATTGTGTTTATTCATTGTTTTGCTTATTTGCTTATTTTCTTTTGTTGTTCCACCCAGCTCTAAGAATCCACAACTTCACTGTGCTTCCTTCCCATAACTCTACCTTTGTATATACCAATGACTCTGCCTACTCTAACTTCTCTGCAACTGTAGGTGAGGATTTACGTATTTTTTGTTCTGCATTTTGTCAAGGTTGGATGGTTCTTGTAACATTGGATTCAAAGTTAGCAATGAGTTTTGGTTCATGTGGACATGTGGTAAAGGTCTGTTTATGCTTACATTGTCATCTGTTATTGAAAAAGCACTCCTGAAATGTTACCTGAAATACCCTGAACTCCTGGGAAAGACATCTTCATGCTAAGAGGTAGCCCATGGGAGAATGGGCCCCAGTGGTCCTCCGAAACTGATAATATTTGTAGTACACTTAAAATAAACTGAGATAACATTTTGGAGGAACGTAAAAACCAATAGGTTGATTTTCTTTTTGCTTGCCTTTCAAGATTAAAGGAAAAAGAAGCCATTTGCTCTACACTATTTCTTAGTAATTTTTAAAGGACACATTAAGAAAGATAAAACTAAGCAAATTTGCAAAGCCAGGAAGTAAGATTTTTGTCAACCATGACATCTTTGATTAATATCATTTTTTTTGTTTTTTGGGTTTTGTTTGGTTTCTGTTTTTTTGTGTTTTTTTTTTTTTTTTTTTTTTTTTTTAAGGTAAGCAGCAATCTGTGTAGATATGTCCTTTTAATATTTTTTTCTTTTTTTTTTTGCGTCAACAGACCAGGAGATAAAAAAAGGAGAACAGAAAATGACAATTCTCTGGGCAGAAATCTGATGATTGGAAATTAGCCACATCTATGCAAGCAGAAGCTTAGTCAATTTAAGTCACTAGCATTCATACTTGTGTAGGTGCAAGTGTCCACAATTAGGTTTTAACTCGCATCTAGTTTACTTCTTGGAAAATCTGACCTAAGGAGAAGGATGGAAATGATAAAACTATCATTAGGACTGCTCAGATTCTTGGAGTTTCATATTTGAATGCTAAACCCCCTGGTTTTCTACTTTCTAACAGTGAAAGTATGCTAGCAAATGTGAACTCTATTAATGATGAACTTCAAGTGACCCTAATTCTGTTCAGTGCTTCCCTATCTGCTGTATAGGCCATTATCATAGTTTGCACATAATAAGATATATTCAGTATGAACATTAAAAAAGAGTGACATCAATATCAAGGGAAACACTATGAAATCAGACGTGCATTACCTTATGAGTAAACCTGGCTAGATGAACTTAGAATTCAAGTGACTAAAAAAATGCTTGCTTCATTCTCTAATACACACTCAAGTTTTTTAAAAAAGCTAAATTTTGTCTCTCAATTAGAGGCAAAACTTGTTGACTTCTTCATCAGAGGGGAAGGTATGAAATGAGACTTACCTGTATGGTTCTTGAAAAAAACCCAAACCCTACAAACTCCCAAGAAATAAACCCCCACCAAACTCAAAAACAAACCAGAGAAAAACACCCTCAAGCAATGGCAACAACAAAAAAAAAATCACAAAAAAAAAAACCCAACAAAAGTAAACCTACAGTTGGGACTGGATAAACGCAGGTGGTATACAAATGTATTAAAATTGTGTTTCTGGGAAGTTTTGTTTTATACAAATACTAAACTACATTCTTCTTTTCCTTTAGATATTGTAGAAGGAATGGTGAACAAAGGAATTTACGTCACTGAAAAGAAAGGAGTTACCTTTCTCTTTTTTGGAAGCTATCAAAATTCTTGCATTAGTAATCCAGAAATTTGTGGACCTGAAGGTTAGTAAATTCACAAATTGCTATTAATATTTCCTTTGCTGTCAAATTATGTAGTTCAGTGATTATTGTTTCTTTCCTCATTGTAATGAACTCTTAAAATCCTATCTTGACACTTTATTGACTTTTAAAACAGTTGAGTGTTGCAGAAAATTTAGTCTTTCCTAGCTGCAATTTAAATTGGGATTAATCACCAGCTACTCAGGTCAATGATTTACAGTGCAGTTAAACAAAAACTAAAATAAGCTTTCAGTGCCCTAATATTTTGCCTGTGGTACCAAGTTTGATCATGCAAGAACTGCAGTTTGACAAAGAATAGAAGTTGTCCTGCAGGTTTGAACTTTAGTTTTAAGAGACATTTTTTCAGTGTGGCCTCTTAGCAGGCATGTGGGTTTTTTTGGGTTTGGGTTTGTTTTTTTTTTTTTGTTTGTTTGCTTTTTTCTTTTTAGATCTATCTCTGGAGGTAACAAAATTATTTCCTCTTCCATTTCCTCCTCTTGACCTATGGTCACAAAATAGCAGGTAGAATGAGGGCACAGGTTTGACAATGTGCTGATTACAGGAGGTCATTAAAATTGTATGTGACTGTCAAACCAAACATACAAGTAGTCACTAGCATAAAACATTCACTGGAGAGTTAACATTCAGTAGAAATGGATCAGTGGAAAATTGTGGCTTTTCATATGTAAACTCCAGCAGTCCTTAAGCTTCAGAAGTATAGTTAACATTGCATTTTCTGGCTTTTATTGGCTTGGGCCATTCCTCAAACAGATAACATCACCTGAAATAGGTTGGGGTTTTTTTTTGTGTGCTTTTTTATTTTATTTTTTTTTTAAGCTGCTAATGCAAGAGCTATGTATGAACTTCTTAAGAAATTGGGCAACACTCGGACCAGATGGTACATGGCTGTTACTTGAGAGTATTAGGAAAAAGTAGTTCAGTGTCCTACCGTAGGTATTTTTCTGATACATGCTGTGTCTTTTTGTACCACTTGGAAATACAAATAATCAGTAAATCATATTATTTCTACATCTATAGTATAATGTAATGATAACAATAAATTATTTTTATAGTACCACAGCACTCCCAGTATCTCTCTAACAAGAACATTAAACCCATAAAACACTGAAATGTTCAGTAGATAAAATATGAAATCATATGAACAGTAAACACTGAATCACAGTAGCAGTATAAAAAGGGGGGGGGAGCTAAGCCAACACCCCTATGTTTAAATAACGTGTCTTTGTTTTTCTCCGAATCAAATAAAACCTGCAGCAATGATAAGATACAATTTTATTCAAGCCTCCTATTGCTTAAACATCCTTCGGTGTTTGTTTGTTGCATTTGTGTGAAACTAGTGTTAAGTACACTTAACCAAGGAATGCTTTCTGAAACAATCTCAAGGTATTTTCAGATGAAATATTACAACCTATGAAACAAAAAACACATTATTTTTTCCTAGGCTAAATTTCATGGCATTTCAAAACTCTGTTTTGACTTGAGAAAACAAATTCTTGTTTTTCTAAATGTTGAAATATTCCTCCCTCGCCTTCCTCCTTTCATGAGTAATTTTTAAACAATGGTTTTTTGTAAAGCAATTTTGGCCTCATTGAAGTGGCATTTTCAGTCAAAAGAAACATTTTTGGAAGATGCAAGAGAATGTTCTCTTAATAGTCAGTTTGAACACAGGAGGAGCTGAATTTGGTCAACATCTGGGAAGTTAAAGAAAAATTAAAAAAGCAGTCACACATAAGAAGTACACATAAAGAGGATTTAGATCCACAGTTTTTCTGTACTACGGGATGATGAGTAGCTACCAGGGTAGTCCAATAGGACAGACAGTGAAAGATGGGAAGTCATCTCTACTGCAGACATGCTTTATTACTTAGTATCTCTGCCTACATCATTTAAACATCATCTCCCCGCCTGTAAAGGAGGAATGCCAGCACTTCCATACCTCTCAAATGTGGTGAGATGCTGGAAAAAAATTGTAAGAGGCTTTGGCAGAGGAATCTCATTAATAGCAGTAAAAAATTAACATAGTGTTGGTGACCCTTTAAGTTGGTGGAAGATGATGGTAAGTTTCAACCTGTTACTGATGTGGTAAAGAAACTGAAGTATGAACTCAGGCTTATCTGCTGATGAAGGTTTTGCAACTTGCTTGCAACAAGCCTCAGATTCTTCAGTTGGGAGTTCACAGCATTTAAAGCTTTAAGTCTGTATCCATCAAGATCTAGCAAACTGGGATTGATGATGTTCTTATACTGATTGATTTCTAGGAGGCCAATGATAATTGATTAGCATTTCCACTGTGCTTTTTTTTGTAACGTTTAAAGTGTTTAGGGAATAGTATGCATATCATGTAAATTGATGGATGCTGTCATGAGGATAAACAGAGCAATTAGACAGGAAGATACTACAGTTATTTATTCTGCAATAATATGATTTTAAACTTTTCTGCTAAGAATATGTGAAATAAAAAAGAAGTTACATTCCAGAGAGTAGTGGGGAAAAAAAACTCTGACTGTAGTGAGCCATTTCAGACCTTTCCATCTTTAATCATATAATTGTGAAGCAAAAAAAAAAAATGTTGTTTTAACAAGAAGTGTACATAATAGCTTGAGGGCTTCATTACCTTGTGCTGAGCTATCTGGTAGCAAATTGGTGATGTTAATACTGCCTGGGGGGCCTGCCGAACTGCTCACTATAAAATCATCCAGACAAATACTTCAACTACAGATCCAAACAGCATAGTCAGAAGGTTAAGGGAGATGATTATTACCCTCTGTTCAGCGCTCATGAGGACATATCTGAAGTACTGTCTCCCTTTTTTGACCTTTGATACAGAAGAGAGACTGACACGCCAGAGTGAGTCCAGCCAGGTGATTTAGGGGGCTGGATAGCAGGACATGGGAACAGAGGCTGAAGCTTTTCCTTACTCCCTGAAAAAAAGACAATGCTAAGGGCTGTCTTCAACTAGTGGGTGGTTATAGAAGAAGATGAAGCTAAACTGTCCTGGAGATGCACAATGAAAACATGACAGGCAACAATGTAGGCATATTGTACCACAGGAAATACTGATTAGATCTAAGGAAATAAGTTTCCTTGCAATGTGTGTGGCCAAGAACTGGAGTAGTTTGCATAGCCTTGCTGTGCAATCTGCATGTGGAGTGCCATTAAAAATCAGCTCAGCTCTGAGCAGCCAGATCTAGCTCTGAAATTGGCCCTGCTTTCAGCAGGCAGTTTAGACTAGGTGATGTTGAGGGTTGCTGCCAACTTAATTCACTATGATTCTTTGTGGCAAACCTCTTTGGCTTCTGTACTTCATAAAAATTTTCTCAACTTTCTCTGAACTCAGATTTTATTGTTAGCACTTTATAAATGATGAACCTTTTCAGAGCTGTTTCGTCGAGCCATTTTTTTTTTTTGTAATTGTATTTGACTGAAGAACGCCTACTGCAGAGCTACTATGAATTTGTGCAATGCAAGGTTTGATTTGCTATTTGTGTTTCAGTCAAGCCTCTTGAGGTAACCTTTATTGAAGAAACAAGCCATCTTACAGAAATAATATTTCTTTACTAATGTGTGTTCTGAAGAGCATTTAAATTTTATGGTATAGTAGTAGAATTGACTGCTAATTGAGCAGAATTATACGTGGTCAGAGTTAATCATGCACTTGCAGGATTGCACTTGAGTTTTGGGAAGAATTTTGTTGGTAGTTATGTAGCTGGGGACCTCAGAATTTCGCCTGTGTCTCTGCAGATGTTTCTATCTCTTTCTTTTACATTGGAACTTTTCTTTCAGCAATTATTGGAGCACTGAAGTGTGAATACACAGGTAGTAACATGCCTAGAAGAATTAAAATGTAATTAGCAATGGCCACCACTCAGTAAGCATAGGCATGCTGGCAGCCAGTTAGCCTATCAGTAGCTTGGAAGCAGTCAGTGTACCATTTCTGTGGAGACCTCCTAGCAGCCTTCCAATATCTGAAGGGAGCCTTTAGGGATTCTGGGAAGGTCTCTTCATGAGGGACTGTACTGAAAGGACAAGGGGTAATGGGTTCTAACTTAAACGGGGGAAGTTTAAATTGGATCTGAGGAAGAAATTCTTTACTGTAAGGGTGGTGAGGCACTGGAATGGGTTGCCCAGGGAAGTTGTGAATGCTCCATTGCTGGTGGTGTTCAAGGCTGGGCTGGACATAGCCTTGGGTGGCATGGTTTAGTGGGAGGTGTCCCTGCCCATAGCAAGGGGGTTGGAACTAGATGATCTTGAGGTCCTTTCCAGCCCTAACTGTTCTATGATTCTATGATTACTTTTGGTGCTCAAAGAACTTTAAGTGATAGAAGCTACTCAGAGAGGCAGTGATGTCCTCTGTGGATGTGATACAAAACTGAAGAAGAGATATTTATTTGAATTGTTCTACCATTGTCGATTTTAAAAATGCTGTCCTTGTTTATGCTAGCAGATCATCTGTCCTCAAAAGCATTCCCACTCCCTTTATCCTACAGTACTGGAAAATTTTAATTGCACTTGGTTGTTTTTTTTATTTTTATTTTTATTATTAACATCTTTTGCTTCCTTTCATCAGGAGTGACATTTTCCTTTTTCTGGAAGACTCAAGACCAACAGGGTAAGTTTCTCCCTGCCTCTGGTGGTCAAGTAATTTCCAGTGGTTTCAAAATCTGTTCAAATGAAGCTGAAGGCTCAGTGGAATTTTACACCCGTGGAAATGCAATGATGAAGTGGAAAGCAAGCTTTAGTCCACCAGGTAAAGTTTATTCTGTTTTTTTAATGATTTGTTATTTTATTTCACTTTATTCTTGCACAGAGGTGTATTGGTAAAAGCACAACTACAGGAAAGAGAAGTGGATATGTAAGAATAGATGTAGAGGACTGTGCTTAGAAGTTGTCTTGATGTGGGCAGAGAGGTAAAGTTTGAACTGAAAAAAACAGTGATACTGTATTACAGAACATTTGCAATTCAGTAACAGTCCTCAGACCCAACTTCGGCTGTTTGTGAAGCAGAATTGTTATTGACCTCAATAGATTGACTGCTTAGATGGAAAATTGTGTAAGGAATCCAAGTTTTTGGTATGTTGTAAAACTGGATACATGTGCTGTCTTGTACTACCTCTTCAATTAAGACTTTATTTGGTAACCACCTAAAAGGGTGTTCAGTGATTTAGTCATTTTGCTATCTGTTGAGTGTCAAGTTTTTTCTACCATGGTGTAGTATTAATAGACATTTTGGTACATCACATATCTTCCTGCTTCTATCTAACCTATGTATTGTGGAGGAGCAATAATACGTTATGACTGGAATGAATTCTACTCTTCTAGTAATGCCAGTGACTATCACTAACCTTTCTTGCCTTAATTTACTACCTGAACATTGGTAAAATAGGACTTTCTCACCTTGCAGCAGCAGAGTTTGATAAATCAAAATCAGTGATAAATCAGTGTGGAAATCTTATTTTAAGATAAAAGCTGCTGAATGGTAGAATCATTGATGTATTTGTGGATTATCCAGTGCAAGTGAAAATTAACGTTATGTTTTTGGCCCTCAAAATATAAGAGAGAAACACTGACAATTTTTAATTAATCTATTTTCTTGTTCCCCATTTTTAACAGTCTTTATGCAGTTCTTGCTGAACTGCGGTTTGAGACAGAATTGAAGGGACTTTGAATCTTGGCCAACTATACTTAGCAAGTATAATTTATGAAACTGTACAGAGCCCAAAAAAGAGTTCAGAGAAAAGCTAATAGGCATTCTGCCAAAGTATGGGCTTCCCCATGGGTATAAAGATTAATATACATGACATGAGCGTTCCATAACTCACTCTTAGCACGTCCTATACAGCTCTATAGCATTACACAAGTCAGCAAAAACATACTGAGCTGGAAAGACTCAAAGTGAAATTGATTCATTGGTTTTGCTGTGAATTTTTTTTATGTTTTGCAGGCCCTTACTGGACTCATATTCTTTTTACTTGGAAATCAAGGGAAGGACTGAAAGTCTATGTCAATGGAACGCTAAACACAACTGATCCCGATGGGAAAGTTTTCTATGATTATGGAGATCCCAGTGCAAATCTACTCACTGGAACAGAGGGAGATCAGACCAAGCGCTATGTGAATGGGGCATTTGATGAATTCATTATATGGGAGAGGGCACTCACCCCCAATGAAATTGAGCAGTACTTCACAGCTGCTGTTGGTGAGTATATGCATTGTTGTCATAATTAATATTCTGTAAACATGCTGACTTAAAAATGTTTAGTGTGTAAGGTCTGCATTCATTTCGCATGTTTTGGGTATCAAACATAATTTTTAGAGGTAGAAGTTGCAGGTACGAATGTCACCAAAACACTTGGCTGTCTTTTCAGTGCAGTTTTTTCATCCTGGGTTATAGCTCCTTAAAAATGCCATAAAACATTAGCAAGACTTGAAGTATACAGCCATTGTTAGATTCCATAGCATCAAGAGAATAGGAGCAATAATTAGACTTGAGGTACAGCAGTATTAGGAAAGACTGACTCCAAATTTCTAACTTGCACTCTGGTTGTTATGTAGCTTAGAGACAAGTGACTCAGTGTGTTCCAGCAGATGGGAATAATAATGGTTATCTCTCCAGTTCCTGGAATGATAGACTTACTAACTCCTGTATGTCTGTGAATTCAGAGAGATCAGCTGAAATGGCTTACAAAAGGGAGAGGATCAGGATTAGACCAAAGGCTTTGAAGACTGGCCAGTAAACCCTGCCAGTTGTTCTATGGATCTATTTCAGTTCAAGAAGGTCTGTTGATATTAAGTGCTTGTGTGCAAGTAGCAGTTAGAAAACATCCATCTTGGGGAATAAAGCTATGGGGCATCTGGAACATTTGGCTTCGCTGGCAGTTTCCCTGCTTTCATTTATTCTTACTAGGTTACTGGGAGCTAAAGCAGTTACACCCATAACTCTTGTGCTTTTTAAGCCCATGGGAATCATTTTTACAATGGAAAGTCTTTAGAATAACACATAACTTCTGAAACATGCCTGGAAATGAGAAAGTGTGTGACTTCCGGGTTTGGTTATAGCAGTATAATTATATAAAAAACTTATTTTTACAAAAAAACCCGTAAACTAGTTTATGTATAATTGAAGTAGCTGAGCAAGAAAACCCTCCACCTGTATATAATGAAACAATCACCATTCGATTTGCTATGCAAATAACACCAATTGCATTCAAAATTTTTATTTTTAAATCTTTTTATTAAAAAAAAAAAAAGATTTCTATGTAAGTCTTGAGAAATTCTCGTCGTGATTCATTTGACACGGCAAATGGCTTTAAAATCTTAACAAAAAAAAAGTTCATAATGCTTTGATCATGATGGAAAAATGCCTTTGATTTGGCTGCTGTATCTTTCACAACAATCTAGGGTTACTATAACACTGTCCAACTCAAAGCTGCTATAAATCACATCCTTTGATTTAGTGTAACTCAGGAAGAATGTTATGTTGCTAAAGTCAAGAGCAAGAGCTTTTCAAATTGACCTGATCTGTCTACATGTGTTCCCTGTTTCACTTTCAGAGGAGTATGAGTTACATAAATACAAAGACAACTGCATTTTAACCCTTTGAATTCCTGTGAAATCGCAGCAACCATCCTCTGTAGCATTCCCTGCTCCCAACTTCACTCTAACAAATAATCAAGGCATCATGGAAAGCTCTTTCCACAAATGCAAATCCTATTCAGGACTTCAGTTTCTACTTCTTTCCTCTGTACTTCAGTTTGGAAGGAGTCTTAAAGCTGCTCAAAATACCTGTTAGCTGAATGTTGGTAGCTAGCTTTTGAAACACTGCAGGAAGAGTTGGACCCTCTCATTCTGCTGACGTCTAAATTTTTAGTGTTGTATAGAACTGTTTCCTACCTTTCAATTCCTGCTGATTTTTAGAAGGCTGTTTTGCAGACTCACTGCTTTATACGTTCAGATATTAATGCTGTGAGTTTTTGTGAGTATACTCCAAATTGCATGACATTGGGAGGGGAGTGACTTTTTGGGGTTTTTGTTTCCGCTCTTACATCTCTAGTTCACAGGTTTTCAGGGTCATCCTGAACTATAAGTTTTCTGTGAAAAATAAATTTCTAGCTGCTTAGTGAAAAGTGAAGCTTGATGTGTATTTTCTACGAGCTAAGGAATTAAAACATAAAGGGAAGCCAGGTATTTCTCTAAGTGTGATGAATTTCAAGCCAATATTACTTGAAAGTGCTCTGGTGATTTGGAACACTTGAGAAATGTCGAGTGTGGAATTTTTTACTCTTCCAATAGTGGACTGTTTGGATCTTACAAGATTTCCAAATCGAGGAGTGAAGTTAAGTGAATATTACAATACTAATCAACATGGCAAATGAAAGTTATTTTTGGTATCTCTTTACTGACTTTGGAGGACTTAAAGCACAGTTGAAGCTGGGCTTACATGGTTTGACATCAGAAACATGGTAGGACAGCCTGGTTTTAAATTGAATGGATAATCATGCTCCTTTTGGATCCCTAAGAAAAACATGTCTTGTGTACGTGACTACTGGTTTATTGTGCTGAAATAGTGTACTTGTGGCAAATACAAATTCTTGGTAAGACATAGATAAGAAGAAAATTTTCATTCCTATCTCACAAAAGACCAATTAAATCCCTTTACGTGTAAATTAATCGATATTATTAAAATGGAACAACTGGAAGCCGCCCAAAATAGAGTTGGTGCTTTTTGCCATGACAAATCATTCATTACGTGTTCATGTCGTAATTTTCTAGGGATATGGTGCTGTTATGTGACATTGATTGGTAAAGCTATCTGATTAATATTGCTGATTATTACCTGATTAGTAGTGACCCCACTGTTGCTTGAAAACAGCTTAAAACACATAACAGAGATATTAACTATGACATGCTCAAACTACTAATGGAGGTTGTGTTTGACCATTTACTTGCTTTATGCAAAACCGGCATGTCCCAAAAGCTTTAGTATACTGCCTTTGGTACCTGTTATTTGATTTAAGGGTGCCTTAGTTTTACTGCAAGCAATAAAAGTATTGCCATTGGCTTTGAATAGTTCTTACAGGTTGTCTTTTTTTTCATAATGTGGAAATGTTTTTCTAATCAGGGGTGTGATTTTTTTTTTTCTTCTTTTTTTCTTTTTTTTTTTAGCACTCAAGCAATTTAGGCTTAAGGTATAAGTTAACATTAACATTTGGAGATCATAGCTGAGGCTTGAGTCTCATTTTTTCTGGTGCCTGTATGTTCCAATCTCAGTTTCTCATATACATGGAAATACAGCAAGGTTATGTATGAAATTGTCAGAGGTGACTACAGATTGTAACTTCTTTCTTATAAGAGACAAGATTTTTCTTTTTTATTTTCCCTAAATGCTTTGCATAAATATTGGGGGAAGAGCTAGCAAAGGAAGATGGATGGCAGTGTTTTAATTGCGCAGTTGTCCCTGTTCATTGAGATATAACACTTGAAATTTCCTGTTTGCAAACAAAGTTCTAAGCGTTTAAAATAAGTGTTATAACTGATGAATCACTGCACAAAATGCTTTAAACAAGCTTGTGTAGCTACAGTACCACACATAAGTACAACGCACAGGACAGCACATATCAGATTTATTAACACTCACATTTGTGTATGTGTTTTCCCCAGGCATGCAAGTTCTGCTTTCTTCAACACTTCCATGGTCTGTGATGACAACCACTACAAAACCTGTGGTAGGACAGTCCTCAGAGTTCTTTTCTATACTGTCCGAATGTGTATATTTTACAGAGCTTTCTCACTTAACCATTTTCATTAATGGCACTTATTTTAGTATCCTATTGTAAATAGGGGGAACTTTTAGCAACTGTGGGCTGAGTCAGGACTAAACTCTTAATGTAAGACAGATAAAGGAAATGAATTGTTAAAAATGTTATCTATATTAGAAAATATTTCTACAGTATTAAAAATTGTAAGCATTTTTCAGAAGTGTTTCATTGATCTTTGAAGATATAGGACATTCAAAACCATGTTGTGAACATTTCCTCTTGTTTCCTTTAAAATTAGAAAAAAAAAATCTCACCATGTAAAGAAATTTGTTTTCATCTATTTATTAAATGTGTAATGAAAACTGTTAAAGTTAATTTTTCATATGCAGAATACAATTAGCTGCAATCAACCTACGTGCAATTAGCTGTTGCAGTGTATTTTCTCTTTATTGCTATCTGCAGTGTCAAAGTTCTATTAGTTTTCTTCTTGCTCACAGAGGCTTTCAGGAAACCATAGCAGATAGGACCTGAATTGCTAATAGAAATATTAAATTTTGCCTGTTATTGTATCTGTCTGTTTATCTGTGTGCTTTCCTTGTCACTTGGCTTCTGTAGCCTCCTAGATCATCCTCCTCCATAGCAGTCTGCTATGCTTCAAACTCCCTTTTGGGCTAAAACAATTAACCACCTCCATATGGAATAATTTCTGATGAGTTGTATCTCTCCTGTAGCTCTCTACAAATGCCTATCGTCCCATCATAACAAATCTCACTGAGGAGAGAGGTAACTTCCACTCCCCTGACACCATGCTGGCCTACCTGGAGAATGTGTCCTTCAGTTTGCCCAACAAATCCTTGTCAGAAAGTACTGCTCTGAGCCTAACAGAGGTAAATGTTTTTCACATCTATGTATGGAGCCAGATAACCCTGAAATTTCTCCAGAAGCTGAAATTTCAACTGCAGCTTTGAAAGATTTTGGCAATTGCAGAAAATACATGTGAAAAAAGTGGTAGCTATTTTGAGGAGTAGCAAAAGGTGAATTTCAACCAGAGGAAATAGTTCAAAGGACTCATTAGTTCTTGGGGGTATTACCTCATGCATTTGGGCCTATTGCTACAAGACACTGCAATCAGAGTAGTGACGGAAGCAAAAAGGAGGCGTACATAAGCTGATAGCAAACTAAATAAATTAGATGCAGGGAGCATTCTGGTTGTGACTGTTTCAGTCTGGCCCTGGTTACCAGCCGAACTATAATCTTTTAACATCTTATCTTTTTGGTTTGCTTTCTTATCACTTATCTTTCTTATCTTTTTGATTCACTTTCTTTTTTTTTGATTCACTTTCTTAACTTTTTGATTCACTTTAACCTTCAGTTTAACCAATTCTGTCTGCCCAATCTTCTGTTAGCATTTATGGCTCCTGTAGCAAGCAGAGGGCAAGTTGTGCCTCTCCTGGCTTCTCTTTCACCAAGTCATACACTATTCTTTCTGTACTCGAAGGCTCAGAGGCACACACCCTGCTCTGCCAGCTCTGGAGGTGAGAAGCTGTGGGATAAGACCTGTCTGTGCTGATGTTCCTAGCTTTTGTGTGTCAATAGCTTTATCTTGCACAGGGTTCCAGTCACAGCCAAGACTCCTATGCAGACATATTTCAAATCTCTACTGAAACTGGTTCCTGGAATGATCAAGTCCCAAGCTTCACTGAGTTAATTTATTTTTGTGTAAACTAATCCACAAAGTGTGAGTGAGGGGGAAGGTGTTTTTGGCAGTCTGAGCTGAGGACAAGAGATCGGTTTTCTGCTAGGGTAAAGTTAGCCTTCTGTAAAATGATGGGCATCTAATTCCCTGATTTCAGCAGGCTAGAAAGCTATTACTACAATAATCATCTCTGGCCCTACTGGTGATTGTTCCTCTAAGCCTGTGGTAACACCAGGGTGACAAGGATTATTTGTGCAGGCAAACAATATCAATAAGTTCTTTTGAAAACTACATGGACAGCAATTGATGGTTTGTGTTAAAAGCTTAGCATTTGCAAACTATAAAGCTTGGATTTCATGGATCAGTTAGATATGTTGCAAAAACCCTTCTAAAAAGCTCAATACATTGTTTCCTTTGTTTTGCTAAAATTTTGTGGGGGCTCTAAATTGAAAATGGAGCATCATCCTGTCACATATCATACCTGTTTCTCACATCATTTCAGTTGCCATTTTGTTGCTCATTCAAGCTATCTGCTGCTGCTTTGTGTGCCATGAAAGTGATTTGCAGACAGAAATGTGGGACATGATTATCTTTAGCAAAGCTATTTTGGGAAGTGAAGACAAGAGTGTTCTGATCATACATACAGACTGTCATTTATCTGACTGATGGTTAGGCTTTGCATTGTCTGCAGCTAATTCCCTGAAATACAGATACTGAGCACACATGCTGTGTTCAGTAAAGTTATCTGTTCTGATTGTCATATGCCTCACAGCATGAGAAGATTTAAGTGATATGCAGTAAACTTTCTGATTACTGACACATATTCATTATGTATTGCTGCTGATAAATGCCTTGTGTTTTCTGTAATAATGCTGCTTTGCTCAATCCTATGCTCCTCCTCTCCCTCCCTTTCCAGTGTCTAACACATCTCTTTTGGAGTAACTCGGGATGCTATAACCTGAAAAGAGATACTCACCGAATGCTCTGGGCAGTCTGGGCTGGGTTCTGGGTTTTGGATAACTTCTGTGCTTGCCAGGTAGAATTCCATACTGAATGTTTGAGAGGGGCTGCAGGGTTTGTGCTGCCCAAAAGTAAGCTCACTTAGTAAAGCTCTAGTACTGCCCTATGTATTACAGTTAGTAAAATCATGCTCAGAAAACACTTGCAGCCTTCTATGTTTCTTAATGGAACTTTTATTTATTTAATTGATGGGTTTAAGGCATTTTAACAGAGAAGTTTAAGCAGGAGATGTGGGTTTTGTTGGCTTGCTTTTTTTTGTCTTTTAATTTTTTTGTGCTCTCTTTTCTCTTCCTTTTATTTGTCCTCAGCAGCAAGATCTCTTAGGACCAGGACTGTATCATGCTGAGCACTTGAACAGTGCCCACTATGACAGATCTGGACCTCTAAACCAATGTTAACATGTAAAAGTTGATCAGATAATAAATTGTACAAGTGATGCGACCCATATTATATATACCTAACGCTGTTGAAATACCTAGTTCCCTAAGTAAGGCTGAAAGAGGTATTGATGTCATATAAATTTAGATAAAATGGGAGGATAATCTCACTTTGGTCTTAGTTCCAATGTTGTCACCTTGGCTGTAGTTTAGTGATTGCAATTTGAGAGTTTCCTAGTGGTGTTACTTTGAATAAATAAATTACTCCTTTATAATGTCACTGTACAGAACATGAGTACTGGCAAGTGGAGATGAACCTGTGACTTGAATCAAAATGGGACTGTAATCTTAAACCTGAGAAGTTACTACCAGATACCTGCCTTTGATCCTTACCAGGAGACGTAGTTGATAAATACATAATCAAATTAATGTAGTTTTATTTATTTTTAGGCATTTTTAAAGGCTATAGAAGACTTTATGTTATTGCCCAACTGGAGTGAGGTACCAGAGGTAAGACAAATAGTCTTATATTTGTAGATTAGCTTAGCTGCATAATTTTACACAGATAGTAATGGATCTGTTTGCTGGTATTATTAATCTTGTTAGGACTTTTTTAGCAGTCTGACTGACTTATTTTGTCGCATGTTACTTTCTTATTTGCAGTAAAAAAAACACACAAAACAATTATGTCATTTTCTGTTATAATACGGTTTTGGAGTTAAAATAAAGGAACCTTATTTGCTTCTGTTTCCACATATTTCAGGATTAAATAAAACAATTATATATATAATAGAACAGATATTGTTGCTAAAGTGTTTAATCACTCCTTTTTTGCACTGAACTTAGTTATTTTAAAGTTTATATTTGCTTTATAGATTGATATTTTCAATGCGTATGAAATGTGTGGTAGTGCTTACTTGTTTAGTGAATTAAAGCTTTGAAAGAGATTATAAATCATAGAATCATAGAATAGTTAGGGTTGGAAAGGAACTCAAGATCATATAGTTCCAACCCCCCTGCTCTGGGCAGGGACACATCCCACTGAACCCTAAAATGCTTTAAGACCAAAAGAAGGCTAATTGGCTTAACTTTTTAGCCTAGAAGTCTTGGTAAATGGCTGTACACTGGGGAAAATTTGGGTAAGATTTTGTCCACTATACGTGGAAAAGGTTGTGGAGATGGTCACATTTGACTTTAGGTGGTTGACTGATGGCACACATTGGAAATCAACATGGCATCTTCATATTTTGTGCTGTGAGCTGCATCTTTTTTTTTTTTTGTTGTAAAGCCTTCTATTTCTTTTTTCTACAGAGCTCTTACGTATTTGGAAGTCTTATTCAAACTATTGATGGTGTGATGGCTCATATGACATGCAATCTGGATGAAAACTCCTTACCGTCAACTCTTGAGGGCACATCATCTGTGGCAGGTAGGATTTAGCAAGAATGTTGAATTCAGGACTTTGTAATAACTATTAGGGAAGTTTATTTAAATAGTCAAGTGGTTGTAGAGACTATGTTTTTAATCATATTTTTGTTTGGGCTGTCACACAGATTACACCTTGATCAAGATGCATCCTCAGATGCTGAATTTGTCCCACTATCGATTTCCATCTCGAGGACAGAGTTATATTTCCATTCCAAGTGAAGCTTTTCATAAAAAAGGTAAGGGAAGGATTTAGAGGGAGCAGCGGAGTCATGCAAACGGGGTATCAAAAAATGATTTTGCTTGAAAAGCAGGTTTTAGTTTGCTTTATTTTTTCCAAGTTCCTAATCGGATGGCTGTTGATCATACTACCTCTGAAGAAGCAGCAGTTGTCCTGTCTTATGAATGAAGATTGATGTGAAGAATTTTCATATTACTTGAATTAATCTTGAATAATAGAGCTGGGCCACAGATACTGAAGCTGTTTAATTTTGACATCTTTTCACAGCAGAGAAGCCGTAATTTCAAAAAAAACCACCACTTTTTTCATTGACTTAACTGGTTATTTTTCAGAAATTCCAAGGTGTCAGCTCAGGTATTACTTATCCCTTCATGCAAAACCACTCTTAAAACGTTGTGTGAGATTGAACTATAAAATGACAGGTTTAAGCAACAGCAGCTACAGAAGCAGAATGAAGATATGAAGTACAGTCAGTGCAAAAAGCAGAACTCAGAAATCCGTACCTCAGCTAAAATTTAATAATCTCAAAACAGGGTATGGCAAGAGTCTGAAGCTTTAGTCAAGACCCTGAAATAAGTGTTTGAAGTTAATTATCTGTGTTTTAATCAGGGGTGGAAGGAACGTATTAAAGAAAAGCATCTACTTGCATCTTCAAATCTTTGAATATCTGGTTTATACGTCCTAAATTCCAGCCCATGGAATTTACACTGCAGAGACCTTTCTGCAGTTTCCTCTTTTGAAGGGAAGTTGGTCCCTGTTCAGAAAGTGCAAAGTCAGCTGCAAATAACCTGCAGTGAGAAATACTCTAATAATTGCTGAACTGTCTACCTGATTTGTGGTGGCAGCCTTGTTTTTTAGCACTGGCAGAGGGCTCTGGCTGGAGGCTTCACTTGCAAGTGCTTTGAGGCTGCAATAACTATAATTGCAAACCAACTTGTAATGTCAAAAATAGTATGTGAGATGACTTTTTTTTCCTTTCCCACTTAAACTTTCCTTCAGAACGTAATCATGCTTGGTATCCTATAATGAGCTATCCCATTAAACTTTAACTCTTTCTCTCAGCTAAAGCTCACTTGTGAGTACTTTCAGCCCTCAGGCTACACTTCTGCACTGTCTGAATGAGCTAACCTAAAAATTTATTATTCCACTTTAAATAGTTGATGCTATAAATACTTGGAACCCAGCAATAGGGATAGTAAAAGACATCTGTGTGGCTGACTCTTAGAAAATATGTGTCTGTCTCTTCACTCAGATGCTGGAGAATCCATAAGTATTTGGAATGCAGGCAGCAAATAGATGACCAAAGTGGAAACTGGTTGCCCATGTGTGAGCTTCATAAACTGCCAGTTAATGTTGGTGGTTGCAAAGTAGCTTTGAGATTGCTGTAGCCACCACTGAGACATCCGTATGTCATGCGACCCTTTCTATGCTGTGTGGGATTAGTAATTGCCAACTGATTAACAACTTGTTTTTGAAGTATAGCTGCACAGGGCAGACATCCTTCTGATGTGCTTTTGATGTCTCCTGTGCTGTACTGCAAGGTATTAATACTTTTAAGTTTGAAACAATCATCCAAAATCTGCTAAAGCAAGGACATGAAAATCTATAGGAGTCAAGGTTCTTAACACAGTTTCAGGTCTAGAAGAGAACTGTCTCTTGCTAAAAACGATTGCTCTGAGGAATAACCTCTATTCCCTTTTTCACAGCTTGGATTACCATTGTTGGCCTGCTTTACCATAATATACATTATTTCTTTCGTAATATCAACCCTATGGATACCAAGTAAGTACCTCAGACCTCTCATGCTGTAACAGCTTGTTTATTTCCTTACTGATATACCTTTATAACCATAAATAAATTACAAGCCATAATCCTGATTCTGCAATACTGAGGACATGTAGTCATTAACTAGAGAGAGATTAAAGCTTACATTAGATATTTTGGCTTATGTTGTAATAAAATAGATACACATAGTGACATGTTTGTCTTTCTCAGTCTTCTCCTTCCATTCATCAGATCTGGTATTAGAATTTCATAATTTTAATCTGTCTCATAGAAGGAAATTGCACCTTTTCTCCTGACACATATAAAGATAAAGCACTTAAATGAAGCAAGCAAGAAAACGTAACATCCCTTTTTAGATGAAATCTGAATACTAATCCTAGAAACTTGTAAGGTAATTTTATAATAGGAAACCAGGCAATGCTTTAAAGACCTTTTGTTTTATGTGCAGCATCAATGAAATCATTAGCATATAAGATAAAGTAAACACAAACCTGTAAAACTCTCAGCAATGCAGTTCCCCAGGGAATTTTGCAAGGCCATTCATGTAAATCATTGCACTTTCCTTTTAAGTTAGTATGACTTCATGTTTTTATTTGATCTTCACTGGGGTGTGTGTATTAGTTTACGCTTTCAGTCTTTTTCAGTCTCTGACGTTTTGTGTGGGTATTATGACAGTAGAAGGGAAGATGCAGTATCTCAGCTGTCAGGGATTGCCTTCCTTTCTTTATGTATACTTAAATGGAAGATCATGATCACATGAACTCATTTGTGAACATCAGGGTCAAGAATACGGTTTTATAGCCACACTTGATCACGCTGAAATAATTACATGGCCATTTCAAATCAAGTTGCAAGCTGTGCTCTTGTTTACCCTTCTCTCTGAAGTAAAGGGCTCTTAGCTGGTGGCTGTAAAGGAGCCCTTTCGTTAGTGTGTTATATTTCTTACTGGCATGAAGAAATAAAAGTAACAATTTAAGACAGCTTGTGTTTTTTTAAACAGGAGGATCAGTGCAACTTATTAAGATAACAAGCTGTAATCTCTGCTTCTAAAAGAGAAATTACTATAGTCTTGGCTTAGGTCAAAGATTACCGAACTCAACATGACTTAAAGATGCTGCATATCAAAATGCTATATTCTAGCATTTTGTCACAGAATCTGTAGCTCCTGGATCGCTGAAATAGCAAAATAATTCATGTATGTCATGTCTTTGAGTTTCATGTGGTAGGACAACTTGGATGCCCGTTCCTGTTCCAATGAGTTGTGTGTGTTTTTTAGCACTCACTTGAGAAGGAAGGATTTGGCCCTGTCACAATGTTAAAAACAAACAAAGACACTGGAGGAGAAGCACCTCCTAATATAATTATATTAATAATTCTGTCTTCTTGAACTTTTTGCAATATGTCATGCACTTTAGCATCATGTCTTTAAAATTCCAGATGCAGATATGTCCAAAATAACATCTAAAAATCTAGTAAAGCAGGGAATGCTAGCTTAGCAATGGAATCAAACTCCAGGTATTCAAAAGATGTTTTAAAAATAAGTATGTATTTCTTCTGCTGGGTATTATTTTTGTGTGCTGTTGTAACTTTTTTACATTTCAGGAGAATAACAACATTTTGTGAATGCTCCATTGCTGGCAGTGTTCAAGGCCGGGTTGGACATAGCCTTGGGTGGCATGGTTTAATGTGAGGTGTCCCTGCCCATAGCAGGGGGTTGGGACTAGATGATCTTAAGGTCCTTTCCAACCCTAACTATTCTATGATTCTATGGTTTTCCCATAGTAGTTTGTTTTAGGGACTTTCTTTTATGTTCTTTCTAGCACTGGGCTTCTTGAACACCTGTAATTTGAAGCATGTCCATTTTCTCCTTAAGGGCATTTTTTATTTCTTTTGTGGTAGAAGGCTAAAACCAAAACTCTTGGAGCTTTTTTGCTGTACAGGCACATGACTTCTATTTCCAGACTGCATAAATAACAGCTTCCAAGAGAAGTCAGTTTTGAATCTTAAAAAAAAAAAAAAAAATCACAATAAAGAAAAGGTTTTGAGGCCAGTTCTGCTCCTGCTTACATACAATTTGTGTAAACATGTAGTAATCCCGCTGAAGGTAATTGGATGGCAGCCTCACTGCAGTCTAACATCCAGGGCCACAGAGATGAAAGGTTTGCATATGCAAGCATGAAACACAAACACTGTATTGCTTCTGCTGAAGTTCTTTCGTGCTTCAAAATTCATCTAGTTCTTGATAGTTAAAACAGGAGGTAATGTGTGTGGAAGAAATATTCATCCTGTTAATTTTCGAAGGAGAAATCTCCATGTCAGATAGTGGTCTTAACACTGAGTCCTCCTATATAAACTTAAACTTTTTAGTTTAAGGTTGCAGTAACAAATTCTGCTCTCAGATGAGCAAATTCAATCCATGTGCTGGTTACTGGGTTTCTGTTACTGATGTGTTTTTTGTGGTTGGAACTAGGAACTTGTGCTTAGGGTTGTGTTGAACAAGTTCTGGTTTATTTCACCTTGCGGAGGAACTGAATGAAGTTATTTCAATGTTTGACATGACTACCTTATTTTTTTCTGAGAAGAAAAGAAGAAAGCATTGCAAAGTGGTGGCAGATGTAAATAAGGTGTTTTTTAATGTGATTTGCCAACTGATTATTCCCAGTGGTGTGCTATGTTTGAAAACACATGCTGATGGTTAATTTGCCATGGCTCATATTTCTTATAGTAAATACCATTCATTCACATACTCAAGAGGTGAATGACGGTGACTATTTTTCTTCTACATCTTGTTAGTAATAGTGTAAAAAATTTTACCCTACAGCCAGATGGATCTTAGTTACTCCTAAATGTGCAAAAATGCCAAAGTCACGAGTTTTGGCTGAAAGCAGAAATAAAAGGGTCTCTATGTACTGCAAAATTCCTTTAGCCTAGAAAAAAAGCATTACCTGGACTAATCAGGTTTAGCTGTTTGTGTTGTGACCTGACTTACTCTCTAATGAACCAAACTGGACATAATCAAATTATTAAAATAAAGCTGTAAAATATTTCTAAATATATTCATATATATATGTTCATATGTTTTATATTTATCTGCCTTAGACACTAATATGTATGTTTAATTAAACAACTTTAAACCCCTTCAAGTTTTCTTCTCACTTTGGTTGCTTTTCTTAGTTTCTTCTTACATTCCTTACTTCATAGGATTCTTCTGAATTATCAAAAGCACTTTCAGCAAGGCTTATAAACCTTTGCAACAGAGGAGTGGAATAAAGGGATACTTAACGCTTAAAGTGCCCTAATGTTTAAAGATGTTCCCTATACTTTTTAGCTGTTGCTTCTAGTCCTGTAATATCTTTTTGGGCCAGATCTTGCTGGAAATTCATTGGCTTGAAAGGAAAAAGGAGGTTTTGTGTTAGTGGTGGTGTGGGTGAACTAGAAAAACGTCGTTTGTTATACTTCCTTAATATATTTGTTTCTTCCCAAGGATTGCTGAAGCTGCTGCCTACAAAGGTTATATGATCTCAGCAGCAAGTTACCTTATCTCTGTCAAAGTAGAACCTCTACCCAAGCTGTCCCACAGTCTGTCAGGATCTCCTCTTATTACCATCCAGCTCACCCACAAATTGGTAAGTGAATGATTCCACATTTTTAGTAGCAATTCAGTTGGCATTTCTGACTACAATATTACATTTTTCCAGCCATTGCACTTCAGTGACTTCAGTTTTCATCACTCGTGATTGGTGTGCATGTTGAAAAAGGTGCAGTGACAGGTATAGCTTTAGGCCTTTCTATATGTATTGCTCGGTGGATGTGTTTGTGCAGGCTACAGTAGGATTGTATAAATTACTGCTTTCTCATTAGAGCTTCCAAAACCAAGAATTCATTTATGGCTTTTTGCTTTTGGTCTTAATTCAGACATAAATGAGATGTTTTGAATATTCTCATGAATAAGCCCAGAGAAAGTTCTTCTCCAAGGGCAGACAAGTATGAGGGGCAGAGCATCCCCTGGGATAGGAGTGGAGCAGTTCTGTTGTGAACTGCCCTTTTTAGAGAGGAGGGCATTCTGAATCTGAGAAACAAGAGACAAGAAACACAAGAATCTGAAAGGAACTGGACGTAAATTTTATTCAAACTGACCAATTTTGATAAGACATTTCAATTTCACCAAATTAGCATGTTCCAGTAAAAAACTGGAAAACTAGATGATTTTTATTTGCTTTTGGAGAAGAAGGCATTTCTTCGTCTTGATAGTGGAATGGTGAATAGTTGTGTGCCGCTCTCAGGTGCTGGCACGGGGCATGCAGCATTTGTGACCTACTTACAGCATTGAATGTAAATGGAAAAGGAAGATTTCAGTTCTAAAATGTTTCATTGAAAACATCTTTCCTATTTTCTTCTGAATATTTATTATATTTTTCTCTCAGTGGCTGTTCTCAAGCCAGTTTATCTTCTTCCTGTTAGGCTTCTGATAAAGATGGAGTAGGCAACAGAAAACAAATACATGAAAAACCCAAAGGCATGGAAATGGAAAGTGTTGTTTTGCTGACAGCTTTATAAACTAAGGACTCTCGTGAATGTCCCCAGAGGATTCTTAGAGGCAGGCACTTCGAAGGAAAGATTATTTTGTGTAGATCATTAATAAAATGCATTTTGCTTTATTTGTTCAGGTACCTCTTAATTGATTACTTACTGGCAGGCTGTTAAACAAACTTGTGTTGTTTTATTTTTTTGGTGTGTGTGTTTGTTTTCTTCATACATGTTGGCTTTCACTGAGAAGATCACTTGGGTCTTGGTGTACAGGCAGAAATTTTATATTTATCAGCTGCCTCATACTCTTTTAATCAGTAGAATCCATGAGAATGTGGTATGAACATGTCTAATGTATTTTGTTTATAATAGATACAGGTTGACTGGTAGTTTCAGACTCTACCTACAGCAGTATGTGCTCTATATTGTGCATTAGGGGGTGGCTGATTTCTCTAACAGAGCTCTTAACGCTATTTGTCAATGTGTTGATGGGCAGCCATCCATTATTTGCTGTACTATTTATATAGCCACTTCCATCTTGTTAATCGTGTTAACCTCTGTTAAGATGTGACTTGGCTTTGGTCAGTGGTGGTTTTTTGCATGTCTGTGGTTTTTAAGTTGTATTTTATGTTTTGAAATCATTGTGGAAAATGAGGAAACATCCCATTGTGTTAACAGGACTGCAAAAGTAGCTAGTGCTGTCTAAAATCAGTCCATAAATACATTTGTATCTGAAGTTCTGAGAGTTTTAACTATAAGGGGATATTTCTAAATGTAGTGAGCATGATCTTAAACTCTGTTCAATAAACTGAATGGGGATAACAACTGTGCTAGATTTTGCTCTCAGGCATGCAATCCTGAAAGAAGATGGATAAAGCACAGAAAGTATGCCCCTCTGAAAGGCAGAGAACTCGTCATCCTTGTACTCCCTGCAGGAGTAACCTGCTACTGGCTTTTATATCTTACTAATTGGCAACATCCTGTTACTTGGATAAGAAAGCACAGGTCCTTTCTGTCATGATAGACATTATTTCACTCTCCAAAGTGGATTCATTCAGTTGAATATGATTGCTCATGAAATTAAAGTAGAATTTAAAATGTAAAAGAAATTCAGGCTTCAAGATCACTCTCTTAAAGCATGTACTCTAAAATTAAGAGTAAGTCAACCTTATTACATTTGATCATAAACTTAGATAAAGACTAAAGCAAGAACATAAAATCTGGCTTAGAAACCTATTTCATCCATTAAAATATTGCTTGTTTGCTTGTACTAATGAGAGAAACATTTAAAGTGGATACCAATCTCATTCTTATAGATTGTTCTATGTAATGCTCTCAGAGGAAAGTGTAGCAAGAAAAACTAAAAAATAACAAGTCCAAACAAATAGCTTTTCTCTATTAAAATTTAAATTTACGATGTTGATTTGATAAAGTTATTGCTACTCTGATGGCATCTGCTGGATTTTACAAGTATGAAAACGTGAAGAGTGAAAGGAGAAATAATGTGGTTTCTTGTAGCGGTTGTAGTGATGTGTGGTCCAGCTTAAT
The DNA here is from genome assembly GCA_032466535.1 of Forpus xanthops. Lineage (NCBI taxonomy): Eukaryota > Metazoa > Chordata > Aves > Psittaciformes > Psittacidae > Forpus > Forpus xanthops. The sequence continues at coordinate 85,429 of JASSUY010013309.1, read as the reverse complement.
AACATCTTAATTCTTTTTTTCTAGTATGCACAGGAAAAATGTCAGTCATTAAGTAACAGAAAACAAAAGGGAGTAAAATAAAACATGTCTATTTTAGGAAAAGGTTACAAAGAGAATGTCTGTGAACTGAGTATCACCTCTTAAATCAAAACTTCATAGTGCATTTATCATTCCATAGCCTGACTTGCTGTTAAATCTCCCCTTAAGCAAGGATTCTCTGGGGTTCTCTGAAATGGTCTTCATTTTTTATACAGCTTTTGGGAGCTTGAGGTGATTATATTCCTTTTTGTTTGAAACATGAGGCAATACAAACTGATATTAATACTTAATCAATTAGGTATGACTGCAGGGAGTATTTATAAATGGCTTGTTAATGCTTCCTTTTCCAGGAATCGCGGGGCAGTGGGAGTAGTACATAGAAGGGAAGGGTGCCCAGGCTAACCTGGAGCTAGGAAGTCTCCTTGTAGTTAATACAGGTTGCTTTCACAGGTACATGGACTAGGGAGACCAGAGACCCCCCTCCATTGGAGGGGATGTAAAAAGAGGACACTAGTAACTACAGCCATTAAGCTTTGATGTTAAGGCTTGAAGTTGAATTCTCATGGGACTAATTCTTTCTACTGACAGAGCAGTCAGAAAATCTTCTACTGGAGCTTCTATTGGTGGAAAATGGCTTACTGACTTAAAATAGAAATTCTTGTGAATCAGGATGATGAAGACATACAGTTTTTTTCACAGGATAACTGTATTATTTAATTATTTTTATGAAGTAAAGATTCCCTGTGGGTAGGACAGACATGTACATTTTGCTGCTTACAGTGTTATTTTTGTTTTAATTAACACTCTTCTAAAATGTGTCTGTGCCACAATACCTGCAACTTGTCTTTGTTACTCTTTTTTTCTCTTTTAACTTATGAGAATATTAACAGCTTTAGATGGATTTTTTTTTTTGCAAGAAGACTACATCAAGGATTTAAAATAATGTCTTTGCATAAGAACATAAAATGAGTGTTTTATTCTTTCTGCCATTCTGAGGAATGCTTATCTGCTCTCTCTGTCCACAGTGTCCACTACTGTAATACAGTGACATTGCTGGGGATGAAAAGCAATTCTCATTTTTTTCTCTGTAGATACAAGATAGCTTTCCTTGTGATATTAAAGGATCATTGAGGGTCCTTTTGCTTGAGACTTCTCACATACTAAAGAATTATATTCATAGATCTTCTTATTGACTGTCCCTTCCTTCCTACTGCTTAGTGTACAAGATAAAGATGAGAGAGAACCTGTAGTACTTTCTGACACTGTATACTCTGATCTCTTGTTGTCACTCTGTTAAGCTGTTGTATTAATAATGGGATTTAAAATATCATTAAATATTTTATACTATTGGTTCAATGTTAGTCACACTACAGTAAACCTGGACCAAGAATGGGAAGCTTGCTCTGTGTGTATACATATTATTTTCTTCTATCTTATCTAAAAAACTATCAGTGAAGGGCTGCAATGCCAGAAAATTATGTTCTTGACAGCTAGTATTGCCTGTATTTGCAGTATATTCTGCATGAACACACATTTTCCTCTGAGATTACCAGCTCCTACAGTATACTTTCTGGGTGGGTCAGGTTGTAATATATGGTAGTCTCTGTCATTCTGTAGACTGGAACGCTTCCAGCCCATCAAGGAGGATCAGAATGAAAATAAGGGAAATGTTAAGAGGATCAACCAGACTAACAGTTGCTCATATTTAGCCAATGGATATTATGACTGAAAATGTGACTTCTGCATAAGTGTAAAGATGTCAAGTTACATTATAGACACGTTTCTTGAATTATTTCTTCACAATAGGTTGTAGTATTTTTTGTAATATAGAAGTTTATCAGCAAATGTTTGTGTGAACTAAGTCTTCTAATAGGCAAAAGTTGATACACCAAGTTACAATAGTCAGTTGTTACTCAGGAACATTTTGGTAGAAGAAACATTTTTTTTGTCTGATTTTTAAATTGATGGTGCTCTGCAGCAACTTAGCTGATTTCTGTTATCTTTGTTGCCAAAGACAGTAGTTCATCCAACACCTTCAGTATGTGTGGGATGATATGAAGACTGACGATAAATTGCAGCTGAAGAAAGCTTAATCTCAACCTTTCCAGATGTTTTGATGTGAAGCAACAGTACATTTTGTAAAATGATTATCCTCAAAAAAATTTCAGTTTCTAGCAAGATGTTTTTCATAGCAGGAGCAGCTAGAGAAGATCTAACATTTCACTTGTAGGAGCCAAGAAATTCCAGTGCAGGGCAGAAATTTAGAGAAGATGAATGTCAAAGCTGAAATGCAAACACAACATACTCTGGCAAGTGTCAGAAGAGGCAACAGAGGGAGAAATGGTGTAACCACTGTTACATACTGTGAGAGGGCCTCGCATGAAGAGTAGATGCAGATTGGAAATTCCTAATGTAGCTGGTTTCCCCAGATACAGGTAAGGCAAGTGCCACTGGAAAGACTTGTTTGATTCTGGGGGGAAAAAAAAGTGCTTTAGTAAGTTACTACTGTAGCATTGTTCCATCTCATTCCTTTGCTCCATGTGGTTCATTTTAACAAACATAGCACTTGGGGAGTTGTCTGCCTGACCATTAAGTGTTATCTTTTCTCCCATATTATTAGGCTGAATCATTCAAGCAGCTGCTGCTTTCCCCATTTTTTTGACCAACTAATCTCTTGATCATTTCTCTGCTCTTTTACTTTCTGCAATGAATGCTTCCCAGAAGAACCCCAGAATGACCTGCTCACTAGAGTGCTTCGTCAGTGAAGCTTCATCAGCTTTTCCCGTTAATCCCATCTCATATTCTATTACATGACTTCCTTAAATCTCCAGAACCAGGAGTCATATAAGAGCATCAGCATTTATTATTACAAGTGCAGCCTGTGTGTCTGGGAGGTGCTCTCCTGGGGTGTTACTTTGGAGATGGTAAAGTGCAGGGAAAAGACAGAACTTGTCTCCTCTTAACTGTGCTCTTGTGGTGAGAAAGTGCTGGTAGTCCTGCAGCTTCAGGAAATAAAGGCAAGTTTAAGGAACATTTTAATTGAGCTTTTGATAAGGTAATGGAGCTTCTGCCTCTAAAAGGTACCTGAATATCATTGTTCTCTCTTGTCTTTTTGCCTGGCCAGCAGTGCATCATACCCTGAGCGTTTTTTGTATCGTTACTGATAGGAAATTAAAATGGGAGAATGACCAGTTCCTGTTTCAACACAAATATTCATGCTACCATGAGAGACAAATCAATGTGCAGTCGATTTATTTTTACAGCAGGTTAAGTGTTGACTAATTTATATATTGATTGAGGAAAACCAATGACTTTTGGCCTCATCTGCCAAACAAAGGTAAGATTTTTCACTGGATGGACTTTACCAGTGAAGTTTAAATAAAATACTATTAAAACTATGACTCTTAGAGTGTAACACAATTAAAAAAAAGTTAAACTTAGATCTTCTTAATTTAAAAATCAAAGGAAAGTTCAGTACTTAGTTATATGAGTTAAATCCCTGCTATAAGGATTACAGAAAATCCATTGAGTTCAAATGAAAATTAACAGAGTTGCAGCTAATTTTTTTTTTGTTTTGGACAACCTTAAAATACAAATAGTCGTTATGATGATATACAGCATCTTTAACAATACAGCAATAGGTCTGTATTGTTAGTGTTATCAACAGAAACATTGCAGGACTTATTTTCTAATAGGAATCCATTCTAAAAGACTAGAAAAGCACAGTAAGAAAAAATATAGATTTCTCATTAAGCACATTGAAGATTGCCTGCTGTAAGAGCCAGGATTGCATTATAATAAGCTGTAATTCATAGATGGTTTTATTTCCATGTCAGAACAAACTTAAGCCTTCGGAGGCACAATACTTCCCTGTGTATCACTCATTTGTCATGAAACAATTCCTTGGTATTTCTTGGTAAATGAGTTCTTTGCCTTTGAGGTGGATATTGCAACAGGAGTGAGCGCATCATGAAATTACTGGATGAATTTGGAAGTATGCAAGTAAAGTTTTCTTTCCATTTGAAGTTTAGTTGCTGACTTATTCTTTGGGGTGTAGGTAATTTTATATGCCAGCTTCCACTTAGTCTATCTGTAAAATTACTTCTTGCCTAAAGAAAATAACCACTTGTGACTGGAATTGAGTGTTATCAATTTACAGCAAAAAGGATCTGCTTTTTCTCCTTCAAATTTCTGCTTGCAAGGGACACTGCATCAGCAGTTGGAGGTCAGTCAATACCAAGCAATAAAGTTTGAAAAATCTTGCTGACATAAACCCCAAACTGAATCCCACAGTCATCCTGTTTAACAGAACTGCAGCATCTTGTGCTGCTTCACACTCTGCCTGTGACTGAACATTTGTCACAGGAGAAGGGAATATTAGAAGGTTTATATTTGATGTGATCAAATCTGGTCCAGTGATGTAGAATTCTGTTGCAAATGTGAACACAATTTTTAAATTCAATTTGATTCCTCTTGTTTAAGCTCCTCATCAGTGAATGCATCATCAAAGCATCCTTGCATGTGATGGTGGCTTAAAGCAAGAGTTACAGCTAGTTGTGCCACATTTAATGAAGTCTTAGGGTTTCTGCTATGGAACGGATTTCTTTGCACAGTGTTAATAGGGATATATACATATTTAAATGTTATGAAAAAAAGTTACTGCAGAAGTAGCCAATTTATTAACTTTTATGTTTAAAATCATAAAACAGAAATGTAAGAATAGCATGCTACCAGTCCCTAAACCCCCACTGTGTTGCATGGATCCTGTAAAATCTCTCTCGATGAGGTCAAGCTGTTTTGAAGTGGCAGAAATAAACTGCAGCATTTGAAATGGCCAGAAACTGGATTTAGAACCAAAATGCTCAAATTATTTCTGACCTTATTTAAAAATATATATATAATTTTGCTGTTTGAGAACTTGAAATTCACTACAGTCAGTCGGAGCGTTTTGTGGAGAGATATATTAAATATAAAGGGCAAAATTCAAATTTAATTAAAACTTGCAATAGAACTGCTGACTCCCTTGGGGCCAAGTTTTTAGTCCTCACTCAAATGGTGATCTAGTTGGTACAACTCCATTCTTCATTATTCATAACAATTTAGAGAGAAAATAAAATCAAATCCACAGACTAAAAATGCAGAGTTTTTCTGGTTAGTTTGTCTGTTGGTTGTGCTGGCAACCAGTGGTTTTTATTGAATAGAAATCTAATGCTAATGCATTGCTGTCTCTCCATTAGTGTCATCTTAAATAATCCATATAAAAGCAAAAGATGGAAGGACTTGGCAGGTACTCTGGACTCTCTAGACAGGTTCAACTTGGTTTGTCTTCCAAACAAGAAAGACTAGGTTGCAGGCAAGTTATGGTGGTGGAGCTAAGTTTAAGAAAGATGTTATTGTCTATTTCACTTGATTTGTAATTTTGATCCTTCACATTTCAGCTGAGTCACATTGTATGGGCTCATACTGGAAGTCTTACACACAGTGGTAAGCTATAAGATCTAGATTTTCGTACACTGTTTTTTTAACTGTATTTTCACATATGGCAAGAATTAAAACAGAAGAAAGTCATGTCCCTAAGTGCTGAAAATTGCTCTTAAGGCAGTTTTCTGTCACTAATATGTTATGTGTATCTCAGGCAGAGTTTCCACAATTACCATTTGTTGTACAGTTACATGGGATAGTGTATGAGGAGTACAGCTCTATGTACAAATACCCTCTGAAAATGTAAAGTTCTGTCAGCACTTACATTTAAGTAGTTAACAAGTAGAAAGTTGATTACAAAATTTCTCACTAGTTATTTCAGCTGAGGTGCCATCTGCAACTATATTTTAATCTGCTTTATTTTTTTATTGCTTTCAGTAGTAAGGGATCTGAATAACCTGTTGTACATTCTCTTTGAGATATTGTGGTGTAACAGTTGCTGGTCTTTGTACCAGTGGGGACTTCCAAACATTAGTGCTAAGCATTGAGGGAGCTGAGCTACTTTTATTAATTCTTTGTGGTTTGAACTTGCTCATGCTCTTTGCCTTTTAGATTTTGGGTTCACATTTCTTACTTGCCAGTCCAAGGCATTATCACATGCTTGTATTCCAAGTTCCTAGATTGCAGGCATTTCTGCCCATGTCTGTGAAACCTCTTAAGCTTGCGTAAATAATTTATATGGCACAAATGACCAATATTTAAATGCATATAAACAAATGATGCTGTACTCTTAAATTGGTAAATATATTAGATCTATTTTTGTGCTCCTGATCTGTGCTGCTTCCTTGGAAACATGTTAAAATGTACAAAAAAACGTAAGTTAATGAAAAGCTAACTGTTGTGAAGATGGGGTGTGTTTTGAAGAGAATACATCCTTCTGCACATACTGTGGTTTAGAAGACTCTTGTGGAAAAGCTCTAGGCTTTTTGTTTTATCCTGTGGATCAGTTCCATATTTTTTTTTTGGAGAGGGGCTGTCCAAAAGAGTACAAGATCTGGAAGGATATGGATGGCAATAGGAAAATTCAGATGTACTTGTAAACTTTTTTGAGCATGAAGCCCCTCTATGTTGGCTGTCAGTTAAAAGGGATCTGACTAGGAATTTTTGAAAGTTGCTTATTGACAAGTTACATCAGACATGAACGATGAATGCCAGGATGTTCAGTATGGTTTTGTGGATCTAAAAAAGCTTAGTTTGGGATAATAAGGATTGGAAAAGTTGTCTTCAGATTTGCTGTTCTGGTGATAGTGTACTGTTTCCAAATGAATTAATTTGTAGTAAGGAAGACAAGGATTTGAAAACTTGAGTATATATAATGCAAATTGAATTTTTTCATTTGTTTGTTTGTTTTTTTTTTGTTAAGCTGCAATGATTCCTGCAGCAAAATGCTGTGTATATTGGTTTGGACCACTGAATGGGAAAAGTACAATATGGTCCACATTCAGAGCGGAGTCCTCACAACCCTAACAGCTGAGTGGGAAAGATTTAAGGGGAGGTACCAGTTACACAGCCTAATGGATGTAAAGACTATTGCTCTGCTGCTGGTGGTGAGCGGCATTAGTACAGAAATCATTCTGCCCATTCTGATACGCTCCTGAGCTGTTGCATTTAACCAGCAGTGACAAAACAGGGCACCTGCTAGGCAGTGGTGAGTGTGAGCTGCCTTTGACTTTCCTCAGTGGCATTTGTTCTAAAGCAAACCCACAGCCACCTGATACTGCATTGTGGCTGTGACCGTGCTTATTACAAGGCAGCTCTTCGCTAAGTATAGGCTGGATTACAGTAATAGCACCAGTCTTAAACAATGGTTGTATTCAGTTCACACAACGTAAATAAAAACTTTGGCTTAGAAGAGAATGCTAATTTTAGCTTTGTAATGGCAGAGGAGTCATACTTCAGAGAAATCTGTGGATGGTAATTTCTGGGTTTGATGATTTCCTTCCCCACTGCTTGTTACACCAGGCATTTGAGCTCAACTCGGTCTGCTTTGCAGCAGAGCTGGTAGATAATGATATTAACAGCTAGTAATAGAAACTTGGAGTTGTTTTTAACAGGAAATGTGCAGCTGCAATAAAGGGATTTCCCGCTTTTTAGGTGTTTGGCTTGTGGGATTGTTTATTTTTGTTTAAAGAATACTCCTCCTCCCCACCTCCTTCTGGTAGAGACCTTCCCAACTCTGCATCATTTAATGACTAACATATGTTTTGAAGGGGAAAGTGCACTGTAGATGAAGGCAGGGCTTATGTGATGACACTTTTAAGTTTGACAACCAGAGCATCACAATTTAGGAATGACAGTGAAGAATGTAGCAACGTGTTTTACAGGCGTTACTGAAGTGATTTCAGTCAAGCACATTGTCATGTACTTTGCTGAAGTTGAGTATTATTTAGTGCTAAACAAGAAAAGATGATATAAAAATCATAGACAAATCCCATGGACAAAATGAAATAGAAATTTAATTTGCAGTATATTAAAGTTGAATGAATTTAAAGTTCTGGTTTATAATATTAACCTCTTAGAAAATTAAAAATGAGGGGGAAAAAGAAAAATTAGAAAGGAGAATGCAAGGACTTGTTTTAAGTGTTTTCTTTTTTTCTCTCTTTGAGAATTATTTTCCTCAGATTATTGGACTTTGATGTCTGGCTCTTGTTCAAGGGTTAAGTGTGGGGATGGTTTTATGCATAAAACTAATGCAGGAGACTACAGAATGTGCTTTTTATGAAGATAAGCTTGGAAATCCTTATGAAGGCAAGTGTAGAAGGTCAGGTCTCAGAGGCACAGACATTTTTAGTAAAATAAGTGTTGGTTGATTTCAGAGAAATAAATTGCAATATTGGTTAAAATAAACACTCGAGTTTCATTAGAAGTTGGTACATAAAACCTCTGTAAGATCTGGTACTTCCACAGTGCGCCAATGCAAAGCGGACACTTTCATAGTCTCTCTGTGGCTATAAGATAGAGAATGCATAAACTGAATGCCCAAGGAGATTTTTAATTAATAAAGTCACGAGGTAAAAATTATCTTGTGGCACTTAAGATTGGTCCATGTTAAACTGTGTGTGAATTATGCTGCTCTTTGGCAACAATTTTATAATAGACTTTTTATTAGCCGAAGGAAGTTTTAAATAATGTCAATAGCGGTAATTGCAGAAGCACTGCTGTCTGGATTTTTCATTCCTTCTTTCTTTCTGCTGTGATAATTGATATCAAATACATGTTGCAGCAGAATAAATCTGGAGAAAGCACCAGACACACCAGGGACTTTGGTTTTCCTGAGAAATATTTATAATTATTCATTTGAGCTGCTGAACTCTTACTGGTTCCCTCTTGTCATTGGTGATGCCAATTCTTCCCTCAGCAACTTCTGGGAGCTAAGATTTGGGAGAAAGCTGTGTTTCTTTTTTTTTTTTTTTTTTTGGTGGGTTTTTCCTGCCTCAACCTAAAAATAAATTTATTTTTTTCTTCTGGCAGACAAGTGATAATTCTTTGTAGGAGTGCTACTTAGGCTGTCAGAACTGGATCCATTTGTCTTTGTCAAGAAGGTCAGCCTTTCAGCGTAATGCGATTAATTACGTATTCCAACTAATTAAAAGGCTAAAAGAGTATTGAATTTTTATTCTAATATCTGATTTCTCAGTTTAATTTCTATGTAATGGTTGTGTTGTAATTAATGTAAAATTTTCCCCCTAGATTTATGTCGGTGTTGGAGGCCTGATTTCCATTGGTTTCAATATATGAAACTGTTGTGATGATCTCTTTTCTAGTCCAACAGTCTTGTTCTTGCTCAAGCTGCAGAGAAAACATGGCTATAGAAAGTGGCTAAACGTTTATTTGGGTGCAGGTTCTCACATGGAGTCCATCAACAGGAGTTCACAGAAGTTAATAAAACAGTGCTAGCTTGTACTAACTGATGGCATCTCCTTCAGGAAGGACATTCTCAGATCCTGCCACAGAGGCTTCCAGAGCATTCCTGTAATAGCCATTGTACTTCCAGAACCTCCTCAAGTTTGCAAAACCAGTATTACTGCAAACCTGTTGAACACTATCAGTGAAAACATTTCAGACCATTGTTTCAGGCTGGCATATAAAATCTTTGAAACTTAAAACTAGCTCTTAAACCAAAGTTGTTTGATGAATGACAGAACACTTAGAGGAGCTCAGTGTTCCCTTTCTTGGTCCGGTGAATGCTGTGTTGAGACCTCCTAAACTGTCACCACGGAGCTGTGACAGCTTCATGCATATCTCCTTTGCAAAGCAGCTGGGCTCTGTATAAATTCCTTCAAGGAACAGAAATATTTACAATGAAAATCTGCCAAGAGTTTGACAAAGTGTTAGTGAGGATGAGAGAGGTGTGGGCAAAGGAAGAAAATCATCCAGGGAATAATTTAATATAGCAAGAGAAAATAGAGAACAAACCATTTCTGTTTCAGAGAAGCATTACTTTGCTCTTGGGAACAGTTACCCACTGTGAGAGAAATAGGCATGAATTCAGCCTCCTCTGCAGGACTGAGTTCTCTTACAAATGTCCGAGTGCTGTCAGCTCACTCACTTCAGAGCTTTCCATGTGATAAGGTGAGGTTAACTTTTAATCTTTTGGGTCAGAACTTTTACTAAGTGAGCTTCAGCTAGATGCTGAAGGCCCATTTATTACTGCATTCATAGCCAGACTGGCAGGAGCAGTGAAGGTGTGTACCCATACACAGCTGTGAGGATGCTTCTCAATGCAGCCACCTGGTTTGCATGTGCAGGTTTCTGCTTCACGTTGGAGCCAGTCTGCACAGCTGCAGCACCAAGCACAGGTCTCTGGCAATGAAATTCCTGCCCTTAAATCCCAACTAGGCATATGTAATTTGTCTAGCAGGGATTTCTCTGCCTTATTTTCTCTTGTTGATTTCTCTTTAGCATTAAAATCAGAAATCAAAATGCAGCATGGGAATGACCATATGGGAGGGGTAAAATAGAATGTCATGTGCAAACCATTCAGTATACAGGTCCCACACAATCTCTTGAGGGGGATGGTAATGGAGGGAAGCATGGAGGGAACAAGCTCCATATAAATGTGTTATTAAGCCTGATAATTTATTTCAAGAAATGTATAACTTCACATGTATCTATACTAGCTTGGAGTATGTGATGTCACTTTAAATCATGAATTTCTCAGCTGAGCACACAAACATCAAGCCCGAGTATAACCTGTGAACATCAAACCTGATGGAATGATACATATACTTGCAGTAGAAGTCTAAAAGGAATTGTAGAGACTTTGTGCTTTTTTGCAGTGAAGTCTGTACCCAAAGGAATGAAAGCACAAGTTGACTATGTAGTTTATTTTGTTTTGTTGTATATTTCCATTCTTCTGGCATAGTCTGCCAACTGTTGATTATCATTTTACTTCCCTCAACTTTGCTATTTTGTATATCCTAGATCTAGATTTACATATTTTAACTCATTCCTTGTCTGTCTCTTGAGCAAAGTTAAACCTAGTAAATATTAGATGGGAAGAAGGTATTCTTACACTTAAGGAAAAAAAGAAATTAGTTTACTTCCTGCAACTACCAATGGGCCAGCAGAAAATAAATGTACTGGCAAGAATATTTAGCAGAGCAGCAACTTCTGAGTAGTTGCTGAACAGTGTTCCTGGAAGGCAGACTCCAGAAAGCCAAATTTTGAACTGTGGCTCTTGACTTAAAATTGTGCTGCTTCAGTGAATGAAGCAAGACTCATCCATGAATTTGGGGATCACCAAAGGTACTTGATGGCTTGAATTGTGCATGTTGTTGAAATGCTCGAGGAGATGTATATTCTGAAAGCCCGTACAGTAGAAAAACTCCATAAAACCCAGCCAAATCCTGAATATAAAAGGAAAGATCTACTGGGTAACTTGCTCGTTGCTTCCAGGAAACATCCCAAGTTGGTTCTTTTGTTATGCCTTAAGTTCAAATGTGGTGTCTGACCAAGCCATGATTCTCTGATGCTGTTTAGATCTTACACTGTTATCCTGCTGTCCCTTGTATTAGTGGGAGCAGTGTTCATGGAGGCTCCTTATCCTGTCTGAGAAGAACTAGCAAGATTTTCTTGTTTGGTGTTAGAAGGATATTACTTATATAATAATGATCTTAAACAATGTAGAAGTATATTGTAAAGCAGAGGTACAGTGTATTACAGAAAGGTAACTCTTCTGGTAGTCACACTTATTTAAATTAGATGCAACATTTTCAAGTTGCAGACTAAGCAGAAATGCAGAGTTTTGCATTTCTTGCTAGCTGTGTTTTTTTTCCCTAGGTATCAGCTATTTCTTATTGTTTTGTATTTATTTGCCTGAATCTATCTTCACTAATGCCAAACTCTCAGATATTTAGTGGATCAAATACATTGATCAGTTGTATAAAGGCAGTTAATACAATGACTTTGTACCAGCGCTACTTCTAAAATCTGCTGTTCACTTATGTTTTCTGGTTGTACACATCATCCCTGTCTTTTCTGGTTGTAAGTCTTGTAGAACATAATTTTAATTAATACTTGATATCTGAACTTCTGTGTCTGTTATGGTATTTTATTTTAGATCATCATTTTTGTGCCATAGCTTTTTGCATTGACTTTTGCATCACGTATCCCAGTGCTAGCAAAGAGTTAGCTTGTGAATTATAGAATATTAAGCCAAAATGTTAGGGGTCTGTTGTCTGCTCTTCATCTATTGTGAAGGGTATCAGAAACTCTTATTGGACCTCCCAGGGGTCCAGAGGTAGTAAGAGTAGTCCAATGACTGGGATATGGAGCTTCACTGACTGCTGTTCCAGTGGGTCCCTACAGCAATTTAGAAAATGTGTAGGGCAAGATCCATAAAAGCATTCTACTCTCCAGCTACCCTGTGTTTGAATGAAGCTTGCACTATGTTTGCAGTTGAAGACCTGGGTGAGGATGTGTTAGCGTAACACCTGTGTGTTTTAACATCCTATACAGCTGACATCCCTATTAGCTCAACATTCCACACTGTTTGTATCAGCAGGAAGAGATGTTATCTCTTCCAGGATATAATCAATCTCATGCCAAAGTGTTTCTTTATAGTATGTTGGGTGAATTACTCTTATTTGTCTCCACGGATATGAAAGGAACTTGGAATGATCAACGTTTAGGTTTGCTCAGCTAAAACCCATCTGATGTGTGTTACTTCACTTCACAGTTACGCTGGCCAGCACTCCTGGGAATGTTCCCTGATGTGGACAATATGGGAGCACCAGAGATGCATTAAAGAACTGGACGTATTATTTGTGCTTAGTGTAAAGACTGTACAGATGAGATACAGAGATTTATATTTCTAATGATTGAAGGTTGGATTACTTGCTGAGAAGAACTTGCCCCCTTTTTTTTTTTTTTGTAGTATGTAGTATTTAAGCTTAAAGAATGCATTTGGAAAGATAGAGAAAAAAATTTTGAAAGGGAAAAGTACTGAGACTATAAAAGTCCTTTATTTTTCCTCATATTCTTTCTTGCATGATTGAGCCAGTTTCTGTATGTTTTGATGACACCACAAATGTGACATTTCAGCTGAGAGCTATAGAGCTCTGAAAACAAAAATGTGTCTTGGAATCACTGATGCATTACTGACAAGGCTGGAGCTTCCAAACTAATGGGAAATGAAGACAACCCCTGCATACATACTGTTTCAGTGTGATCTGCAGTCTCTCATTTATCTGTGGCATTGCCTCGTAGCACTGGGTTTCTGAGCAGGAGATGAAGTTGTATCATCTAGCTGTAGTTTGGGATAAGCTACAGGATGCACAGTATAGTATTGCTTCTGTTACATAACTCCTGATGAATGGAGCAGGGCTTGGATGCTGCTTTCCTCCCCACATGAAAGGATCAGGTAGGAACCAGACTGAGCCTACACTCTCAGCTTGGTTCCCCTTTCGCAATGGCTGAGCCTGGGTTAGTGCAGATGTGTTTGTGTAACACTCACTTGGGAGGAGGCTCAGGACATTTGGTTTAGGAATACAAGGGGCAGTATAGATCTCAGTATTTTGCATTTTATACACAATATCTCCTTCTGTCACAGAGTGTCTGACAGCTCCAAGAAAACGTGGCCTTAAAACAAAGGTATATTTCACAGTGCTTGAAAAACATAACTGTGCAGCTGAAACATATGCCTTGAGGAGAGTCTAAGTATCTTATATCGTCAGAATTATGTATACTTTCGTATATTCAAGTATACCCTTTTTAATTTACTCCAGGATTGAGAGTGTGGTAAAACCAGCTGTAGCTTTGGTACCTGTGCCTCTTACTGGCAGCAAGACAGATGTGATAGAATATTTTCTGCTGCTATGGTTATATTATGATCAGTATGCAAGAGCTTTCTGCTCTGCCCCTCTCTGTCTTCTGGGTTGGATCCATCCCTCGTGTGGAGGAATACACTTGGTGACACTGAGGGTGAAGGCTGCAAAGGCAGGCAGTTCTCCATGCAGCTCTTGCAGAGGAAAGAGCTGGCTCTGGCTGCTGTCCTAGCTGGCCTGTGGCTGGTGTGCAGCTCAGTAATTTATGCTGCAGTGATAATATGTTGTAGTGCCAGTAACTTTTTATAACACTAATAAAATTCCTTAGTTCTGTGGGGAAACATTCCTCCAGTGTGGGCAGGAAAACGATCACTTTCAGATGTCAGTGTGGACTTTTACGCTGAGGTGTTGCCAACTATATATTAAGGTGACCAGATTTTCTAGGCACCAAGTCAAGCAGAAGTAGTTTTGGAGAGATGGAAGGAGGAAGCATGTAGACCCCACCTGGGGTATCCTACAAGCCTTCAGGCGAGCCAAGACTCCACTCCTATTTCTTACATCTGCCACCTACTTCTCTGTCATATCTTGAAAGTTGGATGCTAAATGACTATCAAATAACCACCGCAGCCTGCTGTGTTATTTCATTTAAAGTCACTTTGGTTTATAATTTAATCCTTGCCCTACATTCCTTTGATATAATCTGTATAAGTATTTTCCAGGGTTCATTCTGTCCTACTCATGCTAACTACAAAAACTCCAGACTTTAGAAAATGTTAGCAATGAGGCAGTACCTTCTAACACAGCTGTGCCTGCTGCTGCCAGGCCAGGCTGGGGAAGGAATGTGCTTTATGGAGAACACCAGGCAGGGGAGATGATTTTACTTCTGAAAATGTTATCACAGGAGATGTGTTTGAATAAACCAAACACAGCTCAAATAACACATCTGCTTTGCTGTTCCAGTTCTGGGTGGATCAACTAGTAATAATTGGCTTCAGGAAAAGATACTGGCATAGCTAAATCTGTAGTACCCTGTTTGTGTTGTATTTTTCTTTATGGACAGAAAGTCTATTTTGAAATAACTTCTGTCTCCTATTATAACAGAGAAAAAGCTATTTGTGAAAACTCATGTATTTTTGCAGGAAACTGTTAGAGGCAAAGGAGTCTGCTCTCTCAAGGTTCAGTCGCTCTTGAAACTTGCTGTCACACTTTCATTTGAGTTAAATTTTGAAAGTGTTCAAAGTTCTTGTTTCCTAACATTCTGCTGAGTGATTTCCTGTCTTTTGCACCTGAAAAATAAATTCTTATGGTCTTATTGCAATAACAGATATGCTTATTCCTCCAACTAAATTTGCTAAGTAAGAAGCAAGTTTAGACTGTAAGCCTACCTGTACTTAATGTCTCCTATATAACTAGTACCTTGAAGAATTGCAGTCTTGATTCCAAGATCTAAAGGTAATCTTCATTTTATCCACTTCATTACATCTACTTGATCAAAGATGATGGGAGGTCTGTGTTTGACTTCAGAGGATTGGGTTTAAGCTGTTATAGACACATAGTTTTTGAAGCCAATGCAATTATAATCCATGAAAGAGAACTGCTATCTACATATAAAATATATTAAAGATTACGGAATTGAGGAAGAGCCTTTTCAATATCAGTTGCATAGACCAGTACTCAAATAATGCAGCTAGTATTCCTCACAGTTAATGTAACTACAGATTACACGGATCTCCTTAGTAGTATAATGGCTTCTCTCTGTTAATGGCATTTGAAACAGCAGTGTCCTTGGGAAAAATCTTGTAATACACCGTGTTTTGATTTTAACTCAACTTTAAACTTCATCATCTAAAAATTATGAATAAGTAAGATATACAAGATATTAATTTGAAATAGAAATAACATAATTTTAGCATCATTGGGTTAAAGATACATGCACATAATTCTGTATGGGGGCAAGATCTGAGCTCGTAGTTGGTTCGATTATTTTTTTTCAAGCAAAATACCTACATAAGGTAACTGCTACCAGACCCCAATTAGCATGCTTAACTTAATTTGCATTCATAAATGCGCTATTCCCAGCAAGCCATAATGCTAGAATATCTAAGTAGTGAAAAACTTGACAAAGCAGACAAAAACTTAATTTATTAATAAGTTTTTACATTCCAGTACTGCTGGCATTAAATATTTTAGACAACAAAAGCAAATTAAAAAATGTTAGTATTTTTTTTCCTACAGATGATATATATTGGAACTAGCTCTGGAAACAGCAAGTCGTAAAGCTGGTAAGTTTATTGAATGTGTTCATTGTGAATGACCATTGTGCAGAGGCAGTCACTCAAATGTAAATTAAACACAGATCTTCTGCAAAAAGTGCCTTGCCTACAATACAGTGTGAACAGAAACGAGATGCTGTTAAAAAAACAATGACTTATCTCAAAAGGAATGACATAGGGATATACTTAAACATGTCAAAGAATTTCCTGAAGTTGGGAGTACTGTATTTAACATTTGTGGATGGAAAGTACAGCAGAAGTGGAAACTGGACTGAAAACTTGGATGGAGCGTATTTTCAGCCCAACTTTACAACAACTCTGTAAAGAGTCCATTTTACTGTGAGCAGCATTCCATGTTAATAGTAGAATTGCGTAAGAGACCAAATGGATCTTAATCCTATAAATTCTTGTGTAAGGTAGAGGAAGAGGATTTTCTCTGGTTGTGTGTGGACAAAGCATTGGCCTAAGATCTTTGTTCTGTAAAATGTAGAGTTTCTCATCAAACCTGACAGCTGTGGCTTGTGGAGAAACAAGAGCATTGTAAAGTCTGTCTTAGGAGGAATAAATAAAATGCAGATGCTAAATTAGAAAAATACCAATAAAGTTATATCAGTTGCAAAAGAAAGCTAGAAACTCCCTTCCAGGAATGTTCTTCGTGGCGGGTGGTAGCACACACTGTGTGCTGTCAAAATAGGTTCTTGGAGCAGGAGGTGTAAACACAGGCTTGTGAGTCAGACTTGTTTCTGATGGTCTGGATCGTGCTCCCTCCAGCTAGAGGTAGAGGCAGCCCTGCTCTGATGCCACTTACGAAATGCCTCAGCTATTGTTTGCCATTTGCCACTTCTGCTACAGAGTAGTCGGAGACAGAGATCAGCTCCAATGCTTCTTTAAGCTGCTCTAAAAATGGGAGTATGCATCCAATTTAGAGAAAAGATGAGTTTAGACATTATTTCTTGAACAGATAACCATTAATGGTTGTCCCTCACGGTACATAGACATAATACACTTACAATGTGAATATGTATTTCCCTAAATTTACTGTGATCTAAACCACAGTTGAAAGTGTTTTTTGTGTCCTGCTTAAATGACCTGATATAGACTTTGGCAGTAGAGCAGTTGCATGAGAAACAGGTCTTTCCAAATAGTTCTGCAAAGTCATCAAAGGTTGCTTGGGATGAATCTGTAAAACAAAGCACTTTTCCCTGTAATATAATCCTCCCTTCTTTACAGTTTTCATGGACCACCCAATCTGGCTAGGGAGTTGGATTCTTAGATGTATTGGAACTGCAGTCAGATTGGGCTAGAACATCTGGAAGAAACAGGACCCTGGGTAATAATTACACATTCTGTATTGTTCTTTGTTTTCCACCCATTTGAACTGTAAGGAGAGATCATCTCAAAAGGTGTAAAGGATTTTAAGGCTTGCAGTGGTTCAGACATTTCATGATGGTTCCAGTATGTTTAGTCTCAGAAGCCTCTTTGTTGAATGTTGGTTGGCAACAAAAATTGTAAGGGTTTTGGGTTTGTGTGGTTTTTTTTTTTTTTTGTTTGTTTTTAATTGGCTTGAGGAAGGACAGGGGAGGTGAGTAATTAAATACAGAGCTGGGAAAATAGGAGGAAGCATGTAACTTGGATTATGGTGTGGAAGTAGTATTTATAAGTACTGCAGTTCTTGCTTAGTCTCTTAGGGTATATGAATCTCTTGACTTTCCAAATGGGTACTAAAACATCTGTTGCTTCTTTGTTTATCATCTATATTGTTCATCTTTCTGGTCAGAAGGGAAAACAATGAGGGCAACTTTTCTTCAGCCTTTTTTAGTCTGGCCAAATTCTGCCTCATCTAGCCCTTGCTGTGTGAGACTTCTCAACTTTTCGTGAGAAGCAAACCCAAGGAGTATGACTCGAGGATGTCGCAAAAAGGCATTCTGATTAGCAGTAACTTCAGTGTCTAGCACTCACCCACAGGCTTCACCTTCTTCCAAAATTGTTGCTGGCCCTGCTCCAAGCTCCTTTTTACTGCTTGTTTTTTTTTAATCCAGGTGCCAAAAAACTGGCAGTTTTGTGTAATATGTGGTTGTATCCACACTACCCTGGTTCACCTGCAGATGGGAGGACATCCATAATTTTTCCTTTTACTTCAGGCCAAAACTCTTAAATCTAACTAGCTGTGGCAGAAATTCACAAAATACCAGTCTGTGTTTCCACTTGGTAAGAAGAGGTATTTAGGAAAGGAGGGCCTGTCTTCTGCATCTCCTGAAATGTGCAGTCATGGAGGCTGCAGGACGCAGCTCCAGGAACTGGAGAAATTGGGTTTGTGATGAAGGTATTAGGGGCCTGATGCAAGGAAAGAATTGGAAATATTTGCAAATATACATGTCAGTTGTTCACTCAGTCATCTCTTTCCTTGTGGCAGAACAGAATGCAATCTGTTTCGTACATTAAAGTGCCTGTTCCCAAGGCACCTCACTCCTTTGTTTATAAGGCAGAGCACATCTGCAGAGCTGTACTGGCCCCCAGATAGCATGATTTCATCAGGAGTGGTGGAGAAAGGCCAAATGGGCACTCTTGTTTTGCAGTCAGCCTGTGACTTTCCTCTTGTAGGACAGTGAATTCAGCTGTGCAGGCAGGGTACAGGTTAGCTCTTTACAGTTTCTCATCGAGTGTTTCTCATTTGACACAAGCAGCCACTTCCAATTACATCGGCACCTACTGTTCAGAGCACAACAGCAAATACACTTTGTACATGACAGGCTATTGCTCTTGTCTTCTTCTCTGAAGTGTATTTACTTATTAGCATTTTTCCATGTACTGAAATATTTTTTGAGGGGATGATTTCTGTCATTACTAATTGTAAATGATTTCAGGGTCTTAGGAACGCTTCTTTAGACAAATGGGTTGTCTGCTCATGCTAAAGTAATTTGCTATGTCCAGAATACATTCATGCTATTGAGAGTGCTTCCATTAAAACCTTTGTATCACAGTTTTGAAGGAGATTGATGACACATTTTGTCTTTCGAGAGTTTTATCGCAGCATACTAAGAACTTATCTGTTACTTCTATTTTCCATATTGTCACATGTGATAAACAAGGACAGCAAAAGCCACGGTAGCTAATTCACTACTGCCTGCAGGAGTCATTTACGTTTGTGAAGAAGGGTTGTGAAACATGGTACCCTTATGTGCACAAATGCTGTGTCTGGTCTTCATGGATGTAAACAATGGCACGTAGAGTATGATTTTCTGACATGTTCTGTATTAGTTTGACTCCTCTCAGACCTGTTCTTCTTCCATTCCTCCCTTTGGAAAAAGTAAGCTGGAGAAATACCTGGGAGTGGTCACTGAGGAATAGTATAGTCCTGGAAACCAGTTATTCCATCTCTGTGTCGCCTTCTCCTCAGGAGGATTAATATAGAGATAGCACGTGGGATTATTACAGGGGAGAGAGATGCATTCCCTTTATACTTGCTTGCCTCTGAGTATGCTGTTTGTAGTACAAACTGCACAGCAAGTCAGTAAAATGAATGTGTGGCATTGATTCACATGAACTGATTCTTTTCTAAGAATTTGGGTAGTGCTTTACTAGTTCCTTAACAATTATCCAAAAGTGTTAGTGATCCTGGTCAAAGTCCAGCTCTGACTAAAGTATGAAATTAGCTGAATCACAGACCATTTCCAGTAAGTTCCAGAGCACAGCATAAGATGTACTTCGTTCTCAGAAATGTTTGAGCCAGTACCACAACAGGGGTGGTTTGCTCTGTATCCTGAAAAATATCACTTGTGCAGGCAAGCCTGTCCATACAAAGCCACTCTTTATCATTCAGGGATTCGGGTTTGCTTGACTGATGAACATTTTTTGCTGATGTAAATGACAACTCTGTCTACTAGCAGGATTCTTCTGGTGTCAGTGTATTGGCAGAACGGTCTCAGTGTGAATGAAGCTGTCATCCCCATATTTGTGTTGACTGCAGTGCTCTCCATGCCCTGGAGCCCATGGAGTGAAGGATTTGACAAAATAAGAACTCTCTCAGAATTATATTTTGCTGTAAGATCCCTTACTTAGGTTGCGCAGCTTGAAAGAAAGATTATACTGAAAGTAGCTGCTCAGGGCAAAATGCCCAGGACATACAAGACCGTCAGAGGGTGATGCAGTATTAACTGTGCTATATGCTGAGGAAATGTTTTCCTTCATTCATCTTTTATTCACCAAAACATGTAACTATGGATGAGCTAAG
Source organism: Forpus xanthops (assembly GCA_032466535.1). Lineage (NCBI taxonomy): Eukaryota > Metazoa > Chordata > Aves > Psittaciformes > Psittacidae > Forpus > Forpus xanthops. Next base: position 65,138 of record JASSUY010013309.1, on the reverse strand, counting down.
CTAGGTATCATTTGTGATGAAACTACCGAATAGCTTTGGCCAATATTTATATACCTGTGTAATATTTTAAAAAAGGAATAATTTTATTTCAGTATTTAAACATGCACTGTATATTTTTGTTTTAAGATGACATGTTGAATCTGAATGTTTTTGGAATGTTTGCTTCGAAAGTGAAACAAGATTTGCTGTCTTGTTACATGCATGTAAGGGATCATTGGATCAAAGAACGCAATTTTCTTCAACAACCTGGGATCTCACTCCACCTTCTCCTCCCTATTTTCTACTTTGGCCTCTGTAATGAGGGTCTTCGCTATGCTCTGCTCATTGCCTGTGCTACCTTCTCCTGGTCTTCAGGAGCTTCTGCTACTTTGCAGGAACTTTGCTGTTTCTTTTTCCATGATGAACCACCTGATAGTGCTTGCTGCCTTTAGAAATGCTATGCAGACAAACCTTGCTGAAGGGCAAGCTTTTGAAGGTGTGCTTTGTCTTGTGATATCCCACTTTATACAGAAGATATCTAGTGGGTGTTCTTTTTTCCGTTATCTTTGAGTGGTTTTGTGGGTCTCTGACATTTTGGTTCTGGTTTTCTTCCGTTTGCTGTGAATTACGATGGATTTAACTGAAAGCTCACTGTTTTACTGAAGCAAACATTTCAGTAAAGCGTTTCTATAGTATTTTTATTCACCTCTAATACTTTTTTTCAGCCCTGAGGCAGCATGTTCATGAAACTTGGCATATATATTTGAAAAAACAGTATCAGTTTATTTGTATTTTCTTTCTTGTTGCACTGTATATGAAATCAGTGATGGCTGATTTTCTTAATAGGTGTGTGAAAATCGAACTCCAATTGCTGTACTGTATACCAGGGTCTAGTCTGTATCAACAGTGGCAAATGTATAGCATAACTTCATTCTTGAATTAGAAGGCAGAACATAGAAACAGTGTCTGTATATGTACATAGAAGATAAATATTGGAAATCTGTTCATTATTCTGTGTAGGATATACATCAAATTTGCATTTTGAGTTGTTTATCTTACTAGAATGCTTGCTTGAAACAATTCTAGCCTTGCTTAGTCTGACATGTATATTTGACACCTGATTTCTTACAAGAAGAGGTTCCACACTTGCAATGCAAACTAAATGAACTGGGCAGTTAATGCCTTAGAGTCTTTATTGGACACAGGACACTGTCACACAGTCCGAGGGATACAGGGGTGATTCCACTGTGGGAGAATTCTTTGGGAACATTTAAGCAAAATAATTCAGGAGAAATAGTACTGTAATCAATCCCTGCTGTCAGGAAAGGACTAAGTTGATTAACTACAAGATGGATCAACCTATTCAATGCCATCTGTACAAAGTTACAAGATGGATAGGACTGAAGGAATAATAGAATGGAATATAAAGCCCAGTAAGGTGCAGCAACTATACAAGGCCAAAACACTGTGAAAAGATACATAATAAAGAGAAACGTATGTGGAGGCCAGGAGTCGAATATATTTCCACTGATCAGTGCTCTTGCATCTTGCTGTAGTTTGCAGGTGTCAGCAACTTCAAATGTATTCACCAATCTGTGCTCTCTTAAGCAGGCTGAAACCTGTGCAGACAAATACGATATTTAACATGTCATCCCAGAATGAACAAGCAGGTCTAAGGTGTTTTAGGGTACCAAAATTAAAGCTGATAAACTTTCTGTTTACCAAATACATAAGGAAAAAGGAGAAGATTAAATAGTTATTTGAGGAGTAAAGTAATTTAGGACTTGGCTGTCAGAGCTGGCAGATGGGATAAACCAGGAAGGTTGAATTGAAAGCTGGGAAGAAATTAGTCATTATGTAAGGTGTATGGAACAGCAGGCTTTTGTAGAAGGTGACCCAATGGATCAGGTGAAAGTGTGTAGAGCATACCCTTACTAGTCTATTTTAAAAATGAAGAGCTGGTGAGAAATTGTGCAAAAGAGAGAGTGGGCCTGTTTCTTCGTCGGGATAAAACCAGTTTCTTTTAAAGTATTATCCTGAGGTTGGTTTTGTCTGATCCTCTGGAGCTTATTGGAGATGGATTCATAAGCCTCTTTGAAACATGATTTAAAAGAAGAACAAAGAATGGTTACTGAGAATATTCTGGGGCCCATCAGACTTTTCTGTCTGACTTATCTATCCCTGATAGATAGCCTTGCTATTCCTTCAGATTTGCATGTGCTTTTATAATATTTCATTTAATAGCCAAGTGTGCCTCAATGATGTAGCATAGTATTATTTTTAAACAGCATTTACTTATTGTCATCAGGGTTAGTTTCATCAGAAAATAGTCATGTCAACTGTTAATTTGCAGGCAGTCATTGAGAGTTTTTAACTTTCTTTCAGTTCCCTCTTTAAAACTTCAGTTCATATCTAGGAGTACGTGTCTGACTTGGGGGTTGTTAAAAGAGCACCAGCTATTACTACTATCCCTAATTGCGGTGATGTTCTTTCTATCTGAATAATCATCAGCCTTATTTATCCAAATAAAGGAGAAAACCAAGCTAACCTTTTTAATTATCATTCTCTTTCACTGCTTTCCCCTTTTTCCAAGACTTTCATACATACTGTGCGTGGGTAGTTGTCTGATTATAATGTATCTGTGGTTGTCAAGCAGGTTTTCTGCCTTTCTGTTTCATAAGCTGGCAGCTCCCCAAGGGTCATTGGATATCTTGCAGTGATTGCTGTCTCTTGAAATCCCAAACATCTGGTTTATCTGTGAACAATTTTGAGACCATCTCTCAATTTGTAGAGCAAAGTCATTTAACCTGTGCTAGCAGCATTCAGATTTTGATGTACTTTTGCAACTTTTTGTTGTTAGCCTGGAGTTTTCTTGATCAAAAGTTTTGCATACCCTGCAAGAGATTCTTTGATCTCTGCTGCAGGAGAATTGAGTTTTGTGTTTTGCTTTTATGCTTACTCCTTACTCCACAAAGCAAGTTTGGTGAGAACTGGGCAGCGGCCGTGTTTTGAAAACCCTACGCAAGGTGATTCTGAAAAGTTCTGACCCCAAACAGTGGGGTCCAAGAATCAGTGAAGAGCCTTGGGAATCAAGAATAAAAGGCTTTTTTGCTCTTAGCATCTCAGAGTAGGCAAATTTTTCTGTTCTGTCTCAAATGCACATGTTCAAAGTGTGTGTTCATTTCTGGTACAGTGGCTCACTCCTTGGAGACAGTATTCTCCCTGATGCAAGAACTCAATTGGCCATAAGTGTATTTTGCATTAAGTCTTATGTAGGACAAGTCTTCTGGGCTTCAGTCAAGTAAAACTACACTATTTATTAATAAGAGAAAGTAAAGCAGGAATTAACTGTAACAGTGTTACAGATTTTGTACCACCTTATTTTATTTTTATTTAATACAGTATGTTAAGATGTAGACTGGATTTGGCTTCAGAGACAGAGGTTTGAAGTGCAGCAGAGATGGATGAATCTTAATTCCCAATAAGAAATAGAATGAATTATACTCAGGTAGGGATGTCATGATTATTGTACAGCTTCCCGGTACCTGCCTTTCGGAATTTACATGCAGTATCCATCTCCATAGCCATTTTCCTTCCCTGGCCTCTCTTGGGCAGCTTGTGCTTGCAGAGGACCATGACGGAAGGGTGGGAATTCTTCTGTCTAGGCATGTGGCAACTGTTTTCAGAGGAAAATAACTTTTTTCCTGAATTGTGATAATTTGTGCCTTAAATCTGTTTGAGTGCATAGTTTATCATATATTGTTACCATGTTAGTTCTTTTCTTTAAGACTGTCAAAGATCATTCTGTAAGCCTTAGCTTGCCTAGTTGTTTCCCTCTTACTGGTTAAAGAACATGTATGACCCATTCTAAGACTCCATTTGGGAGACTGAACTTGAGTCCATTACACAACCATCTCATTCCAGGCACAATTGCTAATTTAGTCTTTGTCTTACTGCTTCAGCTTCTCATCCCTAGTATGAGTATAACCAGATGAGATCCCTGGTTTATGTTACAGAGTTTAAATGAAATTGTAGTTCTGAAATGAAGAGGACCTTTTAAATAGCAAGATGTCATGGTTTAACCTGGCAGGTAGCTAAACACCACACAATCTCACACACACCCCCCCCCACCGGTGGGATAGGAGAGAGAACTGGGAGGGGAAAAAAAGTAAAATTCATGGGCTGAGACAAAGGCAGTTTAAAAGGACAGAAAAGGAAGGGATAATAATGATAAAAGAATTAGAATGTACAAAGCAAGTGATGCACAGTGCAATTGCTCACAAATTATTATCCTAAATACAAACCAAAGCACTGTACCTGCTACTAGAACATAAACTGACTTCATCCCAGCCAACACCAGGACAACTAGGTAAAGCCTTTCCTCGTAAGGTGGCATAAATCAATAGCAACTAGAATGCTGATTTCACATTGTACTATGTTAGAAAATAAAGATCATGAGTGAGAATAAATCCCCCACACCTGCTCTTAATTTGTTTTAAACAGCAAAACAAATGAAACCCTAATTAAGCTCATAAGTCATAGTGTGAACAGAGTCCAGAAAAATGTCAGGTCCAATAAATATGAAAAAAGTATTGGCATAAATTCCATGGATTTATATAATTGGAAGCACAATAAGGCTGCGTTTAGTTGATCTTGAGACATGACTCAAAACGTGAAGAATGAGAAGATAAGTACAAATAAAGGGATTTTTTTTTCCCTCTGAATGCTGAAAGGGTTATTTTTAACACAGTCAACATTTTCATTTTAGGTTGGTGAGATAAGAAGAACTCAGTGGGTCCACACAACCAGCTGAAGTATTCAAGATAATCTGTACTGAACTGTCACAGAGCTGGATAAAGTAGATTTTTACACTAATCAGATTGTTATAACCCAGAGCATGGTTCACAATCTTCATAATCAGCTCTTGGTAATGAGTTCTGCATTACTGTTTGTTAAATAAAACTTTTCTGGAGAGAGAGAATTTATAGTTAAGAATATAAACTCTACGCTCGTAATTATTTTATTGCAACTTAGGCTATAATAGAGGAGTGATGGATGCACCAAGCAGTGGGGGCCAGCTCAGAAAGTTTGTGACTACATCTTTTCTGTGAGCCTTTTAGTGTGAGTGAAATGCATCCCATGCAGATGAGTGAGTAGAGAAATTACTTGTGCTGTACGGAATTCCTTCAAGCTGCAGACCCCATGCTTGCTCTTCCCAAATGATATCACCTTTCTGTGTGTCTGTGGGCTTGCTGTTAGGAGCTACTGCACTGGCATCCTGGTGGCAGTGAAAGAATATCAGCTATAAGCTTGGCTCTGTTTTTTTTCCCCTCTGTGTTTTTTCCCCTCTGTGTAGCCCCATGAACATCAGCAAAACACTTTTTGAAGCCTGGGACTCAGACCTCAGAGGCTGAAAGGCCCCTTCCATAAAAGGACAACAGCATCTGTGTAGAGCAGCACTCATTTTAAATGAATTTTGATCTGAAGTACCTGAGATATTTTTCATCCTTTAATTAAATAACATCAGTGTTCAAATAATAAATACTGCCTGTGAAAGAATGCATTTATAGACATTCAGGTGATCTCCATGAGAATAATTGGCCTACAATCAAGCTGTAATTTGCCCTTTTAAGTAGACTGAATGATCTAGATTTAAAAAAAACTGAGCTTTTATTTTAGAAAATAATAGATGTTCTTTTCACATCCCACAGTTTTAAAAATAATGAATCCTGAAATGTCATTCAGCTCATATGAAATAGTTCCTGACAAAACTAAAAGAGCCTGTGCTTTAAGATTTTAATTTAAGCTTATACTAGTGGGTGTTAGAAGTGCATATGTGTAGGTTAATCATAGTCTTTGTGACCTTATTTACAATGAAATTTGTCTTGACTTTGACTGTTTCAAAGTATATTGAATCAGTCTCTAGAAACCTAGCCACAGGGTAAATCGCTCATTGCCCACATCAGGCTGCTGCCTCCATTTTCTGGTAGTGATGAATTCCATTACCCGAATCCCCTTATTCCTACTCTGATGACTGGTAATTGATAAAAGCATTTGTGGAAGATCCCCAGGGAAGAAGGGTCTGCAGTATCTTACAAGATGAATTGCCCTGGGGTCAAGGTTCTTAGTGAGTGTCAACTACTATAAAATAAGCTGAATTCAGAAGAATTTTGCTTTCTTGCACTGAGCTGAGGATACAGACCTTATTTTCCATTGCCTTGCACTTTGTGTATCTATGTGCAGTGTGCGCTGATACAATTCTATTTCTCTTTGGTAGCAATTAACTATGGCCTCACATGTATATAAGCCACTAGGCAAGGCTCTGGGAATTTGTGCCTTTGCAAGATTTGGTTCATTTTAGTCCTGTAAATTCCCTTCAATTTCTGTTTAATGACAGCTATGTAAACCTTTGCTTAAACTGTAATCCAAACAGCACCTAAGTTTCAAAAAGATATTTTTACCTTAAAAATACAGTATAAGACTATGCATTTCTTGAATTGTGTTTGAACTGGATATAAATACTATGAAAATAGCTTTTCATGTGGTGTTTCTGGCTTGTGGCTAACCAGGCAGTGTGACAAGTCTCCTGCAACTGCCATTCCCATGAAAATGAGAAAGATGCAGTTTGTGGGCCAAGTTTCAGATCTGCTATAAGTAAACTGTGCAGTTTTAGAGCAGTGTCCCAGATTTCTGAGTTTTATGAAGTTAACATAAGAAAAAAGACTGGAAATTACCTGGTTTTTTTTTTTGTTTTTTTTTTTTTTTTAGAGTTCATCTGCCAGTGCACTGCTGTTCATTATTTTCCCTTTCCTGTGATATGCTCACTCCAGTTTTAAATAAGCCTTGTGATGTACTTGAGTCAAGCAGAGTCATCAGAAAATCTGCCTTCATCCTAAAGAGCTGTTAGGGGTCTGCATGTGATACTAAACCCAATACCAGGAAGTTCTGGTTCATTCAGATGCTTTGTATTTTTCCAACTTAGTATATAATTTATCACAGTGTTTTTGCTTTCTCTTCAAACATGGATGATTTTGTGTCATGCTTATTCAGTATTCACTTGTTTTTATTAATTTCACCCACAGCTTTCTAGAGTGTTGCTGAATTAATGTAGAAATTGTTTTTATTCATAAGTGCAGTCCTGAGCATGTAAATCTGCTTTCTGTAAGGATAAATATGAAGCTGAATCTATTTGCATAAGAATCTTAATTTCATATATTTACTCCATCTTTTTACTGCCTTTAAAATCCTGTTATATTGTCCCTTGATTAGCACTTTGATGATGCCCTTGATCATTACACCAGTAAACTGCAGTTGTCTGAAGTGAATGATTATAATTACAAAAGGGAAGTAAAAAGATAGTTTTATATTGACCAAGAATTTGATGTCATAAAATGAATTTCTATAACTTGTATACTTATGTCTTTGAGCGAACTATTTAAATGTAGTTGGTTCACTTGGATGTGTAGAGGAAGTATAGCTAATCATCTCAGGAATGGAAGGAGTGTGTAATAAATTAGTGCCTCAGTTTCCTCATCTGTGAAATGGACATGATGATCTTTTAACTTTTTTAATCCTTTCAATTTAAATATTTGGCTCTTTAGAGCTGAAACTGGGCAAATTCACTGCTTGGCATATTGGCACTTAACGCAAAGTCTCAGAACAGAGATTTTCGAATATATTACTATGGCATCACTGGTTGAAATTAATTAGCAGATCATTTATGATGCTGCTTTTGAGAAGTCTTCCTGTTCCAATATACACATTTAAGAAAAAAAAAAAAAAAATCCTACCCCCACCTTCCAAATAAGATCTGAGGAATCCAAATTCTGGTCCTGCTTAAGTCAATGGCAAAATTCCCACTGACTTCAAAGAGACCAGAAGTTGGCTGTTCATGTATGGGTATTATTTTTTCAATAAAAGCAAGCAAAGCCAGCTGAGAACAACTTGGGCAGCTCATATAGTTGCTGGTTTCCATATGCCACAAACATTTTACTATTTGGTTTATGTCCATTTCTCATCATAAATTTGATTCAGCAGTTATTATTCAGCTTGTTAGTAGGATCTTTAGAGAAGAAACGTTGTGAAAAATAAATCACTAAGACCTGTATAAGATTATTTTCTTAATGATTTCATATTTTCAGCTACACCTCTTGCAAATCACATAATGTGATAGGAAATAGCATACATGAAAGAAGCAGCCGCAGTTCTCCTCAAGTGGCTATGTGCTTGGTTTCTGTGATTCATATAGGATTTACTTACGTTTTACTTTATTGTTATTACTTATTGTAACTTTGGTCCCTTGGAGAAAGTTCTGGAGAAAATTTATTCTTGTGTTGAAGTCGCCATCTCCACCGAAAGATTTAACTGAAACCGTAAAAGCCATTGCATTCCCGCTAGTTTCTGCTGGAAAAGTTTATGTTGTTTTTCTCTTTCCCAACTATTATTTACCCAGATAAAGAGCCTGTATGTTTTTATAGCAGTGACTTGTTCCTCCCCTAGCTGTCTGGAGGGAAATCTCAAGTACTGGAGTTTGAGAGTTATCAGCTGTGCGCTGTGGTCTGTGATTTTCAGGCTGCTTGGATATTGAAGCCCTAAGGGAAATCTCTGATCGTACTGCATGGCCTCTCTCATCCTTGACACTCAGAACAGTTCACAGGAAAAGCATTAGTGACCAGGTGAGCTACCCAAATGAATTTGTTTAGTTTAACTCAATTTTACTGGAAGTAAAAACCTGGCCAGCAACCGAAGCAGGGGTGGAACCATTCTTGAATTCAGAAGTTTACAATAGTTATTTGAGTACTTTTTACTGCCACAGATGAGATTGCTAGATTTGTACTTTAAGAGATGTTTTGGGAGAAAAAAGCACTATATATAAATGAAATATATTATTATTACTATTACAGGGTTTTCCATAACTTTTATAGTTCATAGGCTGTCAGCGTTTTCTTTAGAAACCCTGTACTTTAGGTGTCTACAGTTTGGCCTTGAAGTTGTCCTCAGAGTTAAAAGTTGAAATAATAGAAGCAAGCTTATTCCCCTTCTCTCCCTTTTTCTCATAAAATGAAACAAGCTCTTTAGAAATCTTCACATCACAAAGGCTCAAATAAATGACACTGTTGGCTTGGGGCTTTGTCATCCTCTAAAACTAGGAAAAAAAAAAAGAAAAAGAAATAACACAACAAACCAACCTCAGACCAGATGTGTTGTTTCCCTTTTACTTCACTGAAAATCTTTGGAAATTATCACCCCAGTGGGACTGATCTTATAGTTTATGTGGATTTGGTGGGTCTGAGCTTTTTGCCACCAAAATTGGTGACTGAAGTCTCTGTGCTGGAAAAGAAAAGAAAGCTTCGCTAAAGCAGCAGGATGACAGCTTGGGAGAATGTGCCAAAATTAAAATTACATGTATATCCTTAGCAGGTGACAAGAGTGCCTGCAGGGTTTTTCACTTGTATGCTGTGGGGGAACTTGTTGAGCACTTATATTGTCAGACTTTGGACTGTGATTATGTGTACCTCTGAGAGACGAAGATACTTGTTCCGGTCATATATTAAGGGAGATTGAATTCAGTAACTTGCTGTATTTCATATAGAATCATAGAATAGTTAGGGCTGGAAAGGAACTTAAGATCATCTAGTTCCAACCCCCCTGCCATGGCCAGGGACACCTCCCTCTAAACCATGCCACTCAAGGCTATGTCCAACACGGCCTTGAATACCGCCAGAGATGGAGCATTCACAACTTCCCTAGGCAACCCATTCCAGTGCCTCACCACCCTTACAGTAAAGAATTTCTTCCTCAGTTCCAATCTAAACTTCCCCTAAGTTTGAACCCATTGCCCCTTGTCCTCTCAGTACCATCCCTTATAATGAGTCCCTCCCCAGCATCCCTATAGGCTCCCTTCAGATATTGGAAGGCTGCTAGGAGGTCTCCACGCAGCCTTCTCTTCTCAATGCTGAAGAGCCCCAGCTTTCTCATCCTATCTTCATAGGCCAAAGCCCAAAAGAATGTGACTCAAAACAAAAATATCAAAATCTTTTGAAAATGTCATTTTTTAATTCAAAATTAGGGGGCAATTTTCTATGCCTAGGTGGTCCGTTGGAGGAAATGGTTTGGAAAATGGGGGCATCTCAATATTTTAATTTATAAAATTTAATGTAATTTTCATTTTTTCAGTCCCACATGACATCAAAAATATAAAAGCTGAACAAAATTAAACCAATTCCTCCCCATCCAAACAAAATATAGAGAGGAATATTTGACATGTAAGATTTCAAGAAAAATAAGAAACAGTTCTGCATGAATCTTTGAGTTTTCTGTCTGAGAGATGAATGTGGAAATGGATGACTTCTCACCACAGAAGAATTTAATGAACAGGCGTACATGTGATTTTTTTCTCCACTGCTGTATGTGTATGAGAAAGCTATCCAAATCTCCCAAGCAGGTAGTCTTATATTCATCAGGCTTCTGACTAGGCAGCACAAACTGTTTGCGTTCTACGTTTATAGCTCTTTTTTTGGACGTAATCCTTTTTACTATCAGATAAACTGTACTCTAATTTAATCTAATTGGAAAGAGTTTGTTCAGTGAAGCATGTGTTTTCTGAGACTCTCCTGTGTTCATCCACGTGTTTGTGTGATTTCCAACCACAGTCAAAATACTACTGGCATTGCTCAGAGAATGTTTTAGTTTGTTGTGCCCAAACACATTATGTGTTTCAGCTTGAGAACAGAGTAAAGAGAAACTGACTATATATGTATGAAGTTAGATTTAGAAGCGAGTAGTTCTGTTTGAATAATATTTCCCCTATTTCAGCCTGTCATGCAGTTACTCTCTCAAAGAAATTTTTGTGACCTTGAGGACTGTGGGGAAACAATTTGCTTTTGTTTTCACTAAATAGCCCTCTAGGAAAATTATGTTTTAAAGCCACAACCAACCAAAAAGAGAAAACAAGCTTTTTTTTAAAGGAAAGAAAATTTTAAATGTTGCAGTCAAAATTAATAAAAATAAATGCTTTTAATTGTGGGAAATGTACAAAAGTTAGTTTTCTGAGGACATTTTAAACCTTGCCTCAGCCCTCAGCATGCCAGCAAACTGCTTTATATAGCTTGTGTCGGCGAAGCTGTTAGTGATTGATGCAGGAGAACTGGAGACTGCCATGTCAGAGTCTCATGATTGCTACATTTGTTGGCCTATGCATTGCTAATGGCTGGATAGCAGTCCCCTGCTGTAAGACACATTAAAGACTGCTTGTGTTAATTACAGGGAAGAAATAGGCAAAAGTGTACTTGGGATGTCATTTTTTGTCAGCTGAAGTGAATGAACCGAAGTCTAGTGAGTGCTTTAACCTATAATATTCATATACCACATAGTTGTATGCTGCAATTTGCACAACATCTATTGCTGTCTGCAGTAATTCTATTATTTTGGCTTTTTTGCTATGTTTGCTTTTATTTATCTTCAGATCTTTCAGTATTTTTACTACGTTCTTACTGAGGCAGAGGGATTGTTGGGCACCCAGTAAAAAGAACAGAGAGGAGCCCTGTGTTCCAGTTCTTCAGTGATAAAAAGATGCAATCTAGCTGCAGTCTCAGTTATGTACAATATGTCAAGGATGAGAGTAGATTACTGCTATTGGGACTGCCCAAGGCAGGAATTAATTTTACTGTTCCTTCTATTAAATTAAAAAGTAACATGATTGTTGTCAAGATTTCAGTCCTTGAGGGCAGGAAAGAAAGAGGTGCTAAAAGCAGTACAAGTGTCATGTGGATTTAGGGAGAAAGACTATTTTAATAGCCTTGATTCTTCAAGTGTAAGACGTGCGTCTGCAGGACAGATTATATCTAATAGTCCTCAATAGTGCACTAGATTGCTACTCTGTGCGCCTGTTCGCATTTTACCTTCAGATGTCTTAACTTGTATTTTATCTTTTTTTGTCTTCTTGTGCAAGTTCTTGAGATGGTTACGTTGCACCCCCTAAATATCTTTACTAACAGCACACAAGAAAATCCTTACAGTGGTGCAGACCAATGTATGTGCATAATTTCTATGCTAAGTAGCCCCTTCCTATCTTTGGGAGACTCAAGGGCTATGATACTTCGTGTGATACTGGATCAGTCCTTAGGTTTCTCTTCTGTGATGTGCAGTGCCTAAGATCAGTGCAGATGGTTGATACTGCAAATTCCTCTTCAAAGAAAAGTAGATAGTACTTTTGTGAAGAGGATGCAGCTGGAACCCATAGAAGAGATTAAGGAGTGGGAAGCAATCATTTATCTGTACTGAATTTTCTCTCACACAAGTATTTATTTGAATACTGAAGCTCACATTTGTAAGCATTAGGGCAACCGGTATCTGTGTCAATTAAAAACAAAATACTAGAAAATAGTGCTTCCTGGAAAAACAAAACCAAGTAAAATGTGCCTTCGAAGCAGGCCCACCTTTGTGCTCTAAAGGGCTCTGGTACTGGAAAGTTCTTACTAGGCTGGCAGCACTTTCCAGTAATGAAATCTAGCAGAATCTGAAGTCTTTGAGGGTGTTAATGAGGAATTTTGCTGGCCGTATAATGGAGACAATGATCCAAAACTCCTTTAAATCCAAAGAAGGACTGTAGCTGGTTTAAATGGATTTAGGATCAAGCTGTGAATTCTGTAATGATGGTCACTTTGTGGGCAGATTGATTTGGATGTGCAGACACTAGTTGATTTATGTTACAGCTCAGTCTCAGTTACAGCTGTGCTCACCCTGAAGCTCCTTATAGGTCCAGTGCTATATAGACAGAGCATAATAACAATAGGTCCATTTATAAAATCACATTAAAACTCATTGCATTAAAAGGTCATCCTAAACATCCTTAATGACCAGATTGCTAAAGGCTGCTGTTACAGGTAGCAGACATTAAAGTGTAGATATTCCTGAAACATACTGATTCACTTGAGACATTGGATGTGGCCTTTTGATTCTGCTGCTCTTTCTGCTCTTTTGAGATTGAATGTGGAAAGAGCTAGGAGAGTGCAAGGGCAAACAATGAGAAGGCAAGTAGGAATAAGACTCCAAAAAAAGTCCGTTTGGATCAGTATTTTGCTGGTGGGAAGTTAAGTAGAAATGAATCATTGCTGTCTAAAAAAGAAATAAGAGGCCTAGCTGTGTTATTGAAGTCCTGCTGCAAGTGCTTAGAAGAGTCTTGAGCTACTCTTTACCCTGCAGTATGTGCCTTTTAATTAAAATGCACCTAATGTGGGCTGGGTAGCACCAGAGGTAGCTGATTGTTGTGTTGTTACAGTTTGAAGAGGCGTCAGTGACAATCATATAGGTAAATAACGTTTGAGATGGGGCTTTGCTACTTTTGAAAGTTGTATTTTCTGTCTTTCCTTTAAAGTGGTGTACTCTTAGCCAGATGACAAACTTGTACTCATCCAAGAGGAAGAAAGGGATTTGTGTTACCCCTTCCCTCCTCGTCTTCCTGTCTCCTCCCCCAGGCTCTTTGGCTTTTTGAGTCTGTGGAGCACGAGGGAGACCATAATGAAAGACTGGTCATAAACTCAAATATTATATTCCTTTTGTTTCTGTTACGGCTCAAGGCTGTTTCACTGTAGCACTTTAAAATTCTGATTTATTAGTGGGCACAACATGGGCTATCCCCTCCGGTGATCAAGGTTCCTACTAGGTAAGTTGCAGCCTTATGGTACAGTTTTATGGAAGTGCTTGTGTGATGTTCCCATTAACTGCAGGGAGGCCTTTTGTGTGCAGGGCAGTCCAAGAGTTCCAGTGATAACATTGATGCCCCTGATAACTTATAGTGCTGAACAGAATCTAAATACATCTCCAAGAAAGGCTGTTTTTCCTCTTTCTCCTGTTTTCCATTTTTAGAAACACTTGATTCTGAATTACTTGCCACAAGAGTTTGTGAAAGAGCCTCTCATCTATGTAAGAAATGACTTGGCATTTTTTTAACAAACTACTTGTTAAGTATTCCTAAACAAGCAGTAGATGACGTGAACATGGGGCAGATATGCACAGCAACTGTCACTCTTGGTTATGAGGATACTAAATGTTCTTAACTTACAAGTAATGGTTGGAAGGGATCTCTTTACTTATTTGGACTGTGTATCACTCTGTGACAGGTTAGCCATCATCTGTTTATTAAAAAATACATTTATTTTTAAGGCTGTTAGCCACTTATTAAAGTATTTATGAACTTTAAAAAAGGAGGTCTTAATTGGAAGTGTTGCCCCATTGGACATATTCCCAAGAATGTTTCCAAAAATAACATGTTTAGCAAAAGAAAGAAATCTCCATGGCATAAAGCATCCCGAACTAGCACTCAGATGGCACTGGAATACTTGCTGTAATGTTCTGAGACACTGTGTTCCTAAAACTGGACCTTCTTTATTTTTAATAACTTGGTCACAGCAGAACAGGAGTACTGTGTTCCACACTCCCTGAAGTCACTGGGAGTTTCCCTGTTAGGTTCAATGGGAACAGAATGGGTGCCTCTGACCCTATAAACTATTGTTATGCAGCAGTTTGCTTAAGGCTTTTGGGTTTGGGATTGTAGTTTTTTGGAAGCTGTAGGCAGTTATCCTAGTAATTTGAATTGTGCAGCCAGCCATTTCTGTATCATTATAGTTTTGTTAGCTCTAAAAGCATTTCCCTATTTATTTAGTATGTTTTACTTAAAATAAAACAAGAAAAGAAAATATGCCAATTTATGTACAGGGTACCTGTGTCACAGGAGCTTACTGGCGTGTGGCGCACTGGTGTGTTACTTAACTGCTAGCCACTGCATCTTCTCAAGATGCTTAAAAATCCAGGTTACCACACATTTCAGTGAAGTACAAGAAAGAGGAAGGAGGGGAGTGTAGCAGCATTTCCATTGAAGGGAGAACATAAGATCTCTCATTCTTTGCCCATTTTAAATTGTTGTATTAAGTCATTGACAGGCAAGTTTGGAGATTTTGCAAAGCTCTTATGACCGTAGCTGCATTCCTCAGACTATTAGATCAGTTTCCAGAGGGACCTATTGCTGATTTCAGGAATCACATGGAAAAACTGAGCTCCAGACAAACAGCACAAACTGTAAGCTGAGTAATTATAGAGGTATTTAATTTTATGGCAGAAGATGCCTTTATGTAGCACTTTATGACATGGTCAGATGAACCAGCCAGCAAGCAGCAGTACCTTATCGGGCTGCTTGTTCCTGTCTTCCTGAGTGTGCTGCAGTGTGCTTTGGGTTTGCTTTGACAGCTGTTTTGTACAGCTGCACACAAATCTTTTGGTTGAATTTTAGTGTAAACTTTTAGCTGAGGAGAAAGAGAAAAGTGGTGAAAGACTGAAAGGATGAATGAACCCCTTCCTTGACACTTTTATCCTGGTTGTCTTGAAAAAAAAAAAAACCCATACACAGAAAATTCAGAGCTCCAGCTTCTCAGGAGTTCTGTGTTTATTATGCTTCTAAAAGCACAGCCTTGAAGCTGCCTTTGTATCATATCTGCAGTCTCAAGAGCATGCTGGCAGGCTGGCAGAGCAGCTTGCTCCAGGCTCTCAGCCTCTCTGCCAGTCCAGGCTGCCTGGTGCTCCAGGAAGGGCTGGAGGTGTGCAGCTGCCTTGACAGTGTTCTTGTGCAGCACCAGTAGCCATAGCAGAGCTGGGGGCCCTGCCTTAAATTACAGTTGGCTATTTTTCTGTCACTCCTGTGTCAGCAACAATATCTCTATCTGCGTTGTGTTTGGAGGCATACACAAAACTCCACTAACTTCCATTTTCTCATCTAAAAACTGAACTCAGTGACTTAGTCTCATATTACTCAACTCTGTAGCTGGAGTTAATGGACCAGGCCTAATTCCAGACTGGTTCTCAATTCTTTGGATGTGGCTGATGCACAAATTAAATAGTTCTGGCACTCTGATACTTCCTGTGAATGAAAAATGACACTAAACTAAATAGTTATGTGAATTTTATCCCCATTCATGCAACAGACTAAAAGTTCATATTTGGCAAATATGCAGGAATGGAAGAAAAGACTCAAAACAGAAGAAGAATGTCAATGTTCTTGAGAGAGGGTTTTTTCCACAATCAGAAGGGGGCGGGGGAGAAAAGCAATGGAAACCTGTGGGCTTAATCCTAGAAAGATCTAGTCAAGACCATATGATATCTTAATGGGATAATAAGGTCTGAGAAATAGTGACTTGCAAGAGGGGGTGTTACATCTCCCTGCTGCTCAAGAAGCATTACAGAAGAGTGGTTTTGTCTCAAGATGGGGATTAACTTTAGAACCAGTTGGGTTGTATCTGAACAGAGCAGTTTAGCTCCTGTCTGTGTCTCCCTTGTCTCATTCATTGGATGTATTGCTTAAGACAGCAGCAGTAGCTTATTAATGTGAGAGAATATTGGTATTTGTTTGTGAGGGTTAGTTTTCTTTGTTTCACATCATTTTTACTCTGGCTCTATGTTTGCCAGAACTAGAACAAGTGAATCAGTGGGCATGTTATCTTCCTCTCCTGGAGTTTGGGGAGGGGAAAGTCAGGGGAAGAAAGTCTCTGGGTTCAGTGGATACTTAAAGAGGCATTCAGATGATCCATGATCTTATCTAAGATACCACAGTATTAGGCTGTGTTTGAACATGGGCTTCTACAATGTTCTCTGTAGGCTTTAGTTGGATTCCCACCATGCACAGCATAACAAGATACAGGAATCATATTTTAGTCTGAGGCATTACAGATCAAATAGGTATGGTAATGAATGCAAAACAAAACATATAGACAGGAAAGAACCTGTGAAAAGTCACATGGCGAAAGTGAATTTGGGAATAAAACCAAATGGCCTGAATCCAAGTGATTTTTTTTTTGATTACACAGAATAAACATTCCCTTATCTCACCTAGCAGGCCTGAAAATCTTGGCCTTAAGCAAGCATCAGGTTTTTGCAGTATTTTCCAGTATGATTACAACAGTCTTATCTTAGAAGGCCTGTGCACTGTATCTTTCTGAAAGTCTTTGTCATGAGATGTGGCATTGCAACTGGAATGTTTATTGTACTCTGTCATTATTTAGACTCCATCACTTCCATTGACTGCCTGTCCCACCCGCTCCCCAGAGATTAGCAGAGTCAGGGAAAGGATAAATGATGATTAGCAGCTAGTCAAGGGATCTAAGAGCTGAAAGGGTCAATGTAAAACAAAGGCCGCCACATATAATTCAAAAAGAATGTGAGGCATTGCTTTTCAGAGGCAGCATTCCCCTAGCCAGGGTTTAATGAGAGTGGAAAATGGCTAGCGTATAAATCCAGTCCTAGGAAAAAATATTAACAAGTGTACTGTGGTAAATATTTTTACCATTAAACCTCTGCTTCTGACATCAACTGTTAAAACTCCTACTAAAGCTTTCATTAAATCTTGTCTTCAAAACACCCTTTAAAACATGGTCCTTTGTTTTGAAATAAATGTTAGCAAAGATAACTCTACAAATATATGATGATGAACCGAATATCTTACAGAATCTTTTTTTTTTTCAAAGTGCTGTATGTAGACCTGAGCAAACTCTTCCTGAAGGTGACAAAAGGGCTTTTGACAGCTGAAGAAGCTGGCATTTTCCTTCGGGAGTGCAGGAGTTTTATTCGTATTAGCCTATTTGTGTAATAAACCAGAATTCCACCAAGTTACCTGCTGTGCACACACAAAACAAAAGGATTTTTGTGCCTGTGCCTTGAAGACTTTGCGCCTTGGGTGCTCACTTAGCTCTTGCTGCTTTGCTGTCACCTCTAATCCTCCTCAGCGAGGGCTGCTAAAGCCCTTGCTTATGCAGAAGCCCTGGGTAACACCTCACTGGCTTCACTGGGCTCCCAGAGGACCTTTCCCAGGACCAGCAGCACTCACTGCCTTGCCATATTCCTATTTCCACAGTGCTTCATAGGTGAATATTGGCAATATTGGATATCTTGCATTCTCAGACTCCCCAAATTACTCATTCCCAGAAGTTAAATCTGTCCTTGGATGTGAAATGCAGGGCATGAAAGTCTTTGTGAAGAAGGTAAATGCATTATTCCCATTTATTTCTGTTATTATCATGCAGAGTACATGAAATTTTAATGTTTCACTGCTCAAGGCTGTCGAAGTCCTTGTGCTCTTCAAAAATAAGGACGCACACTTTGGTCTTTGTGCAGGAAAATTAGGATGTCTTTGTGCTTTTTCTTTTTTGCCTACTTAGTGTAATACATTCCTTACTTGGAAATCTATTTTGGTCTAACTACTATCTGCTTCTTGTGTGAAAATTGTCTTAATAGTCTCTAAAGCCTCCTTCATAATAAATATGAGTGAATATTGATTGATTCCTCTTATAATTAGACTTTCAGTCTTGAAGGAAACAGATGTTTGCTAATTCAGACTTCATTTGTGTTTTGGCAAAGAAGCATGTAAAACTAAACCCAAACTATGCAGTGAGATGTGCCACTGCTGTTTGGCTTTGTAGCTTTGTGTTGGTTTTGAATATGGTGCAACTTCTTGCTGTTGCATGTTATTCGTGGTCATTGAACCTCTGTTTTATGGGTTTCAGTTTCATCTTTGTGAAATATAGTGATCAAAAACCCAGGCATGTCTTGTTGGGGATACGGGTGACTGCTCTGGCTGCCCTTCCGTGGGGAGCACAGCACAACAGGGGAAGTGCCAAACTCCTTTCCAGCTAGTGCTGAGTTGTCCCAATTTCACGTTTCTGATTTAAATTCTTTCTGTGCCAGTAACATGGGGCCTGAGAATCACAACTGCCGTTTAAATCCTAAATCTGAGTGTCTCAAATGGTTCTCATCTGATGCAAACATTTACTTTCTTAAAGAGAAAAAAGCCATCAGGAGGAAAAGTCCAAACACTGTTTTTGAAACTAGGAATTGTGGAAATACTACCTAATGAGAAAAGTATTCTTAAAACTGCTGCTGTTCTATGCATGCCTTTAAGTGATTACACTTTATGCCTGCCTTCTGGTCTCTGTCACAACTCTGGTCATTACCTGGACTTTGTTTCCTGTTACAGAGCTCTGCATTGGGCCTTGGATATTTGTGTGGCAAAGGGAAGTATTTCTGCAGTGTCAAAATACTACAGGTGAATGGGGAAAAAAGGAAAGATTTGTTTACCTCTTTCATTATGGTTCTGTTGGATTAGAAAAGGTGTCCATTTTTAAGTAGCCTTCTCAGTGTCAATCAGACCTGTTGTTTTTTCTTTAGTAGTGATTTTACCTGAGTTAAGGAGAACAGAAGAGATTAAGAAAGTGCCTATGGAAGGAACATCTGCTTCTTGTTTTAGAGAAGCAATGCATTCTTAATGTAATAATTCAAAGTAGCAGAAAAATGCACAACAAAAGGAAACAGAAAACCTTGACAGAAGACACTGCCATATATTTCACTAAGCAGTTTTGGGAAGTTCCCATGAACTTGTATCAGCATGACCAAATGATCTACTTTCTTATACTGATCGTAAGGATTGTGGGGAGGAGCTGAAATGATATTTCATTCATATGTCCAGACAGGCCTGTAAGCTTGTAGCAGTGCATATGACTAGAATTTTGCAATGGTGAATGGTTTGCACAGACACAGGACAGAGAACAGCCCCATGGGATTTGGTGTTTATGGCCACTCTGCTGTCTCCGTGATAGTGATAGATTTCCTTTTATTTATTTATTTGCTAGTCTGACAAACTGGTTTTGGACTCTCATAAGCAAGCTGGGTTTCTTCTTCTGTCTGGTGTGAAGTTCTGGTAGCTCTAAGTGTGTTCTGGATGGGAGGGGAATTGGCAAAAGCAGAAAAGCTGCTCTGCAGGGCTTTGCATTACATTAAAACCAAAAGAAGGTCTTTTAAGCAATGAGTAACTGCTTCAATATGGGCACCCTGAGTGAAATAACTTGCATTTTAAATTACCTGATTTAAATGAGATTTCTTTGGAGCCAGACTGCGTTCATTAATTTTGGAGAGGTAATATCTAGTTGGAGGTCATGTCCTGAGTCAGTTAGAAGCAATGTGGAGTTTGATGGCCTTGCCTCTGTGTAAACAATTCTATCAATAACCTGCAGGAAATAAACCAGCTCTTGTTTGCTCTCTAATTTGAGCTGACTCGCTGAAACTCAAAGAGGTGAGGAAACGTGTTCCAGGTGTTTCAGAATCAGTGGCTTCACTTTGCACTCCTCAGTCCATCCTTAGGTGTCGAAATCATGTGCAGATTTAGAGGGCTGTCTGTGTGCATATAATTTTTTCTCTTACATGTTGATGTAACTGTCTAAGGACATATCAAAGCCATCTGACTGATGTATTCCTAATTACTTAAATGGGACTGTTTGTAGAGAAAAAAAAACTAATATTTTCACTTTCTCATTCTTTGGATCAGAAGTTTCTCGTTTAAGCATTAAGGCAGCTTTCCATGTAGATCATCAGTTCAAACCTGTATCTGTTGGTGCTCACATAAGGAAAGGCTTCCATGCAGGGACTTGTTTCTCACTGACTGGCATTTAAAAATTTTACTCATCAAATATTTACGCATGTAACTTGGTTGCTGCCCAAATTGAATTTCCAAGGTCCTTATCCTACAATTTCTATCTATGCATACCTTCCATTGAAGTCAGCTCCATGCATCTCTGATGAAAATGAGCATTTCTTTCTGTGGCTATTTTTCAGTCTTTCTGTGCTTTCCGTTTATTACCATGATTTACAACAATATTGTGAGTATTATTAATCTGGATTGCAGTCAGTGGGAGTTTGGCTTTGTTTTACACTGTATCTTAAATAGTTTTGGCTTCCAAGCTGGAAGAATTTGGCATGCAAATACTTGTCACTGCCCAGGGTTTACAAATACATACAAAACACTCTTCATGCCCATATGTAGCCAGGCCAAAGAGAAAGGAAAAGGAAACAAATATATTGTTACATATTTGAGATCTTTGAGAAATACGTGAAAGCACAGTCCATAGAGACTGTGTGGCTTAGTGCAGCTGAGCCAAGGTACTTTGTGCTCAGAAATTCCTGAGTATAGGCCTCAATACTGATACACTGATGCTGTGCTAAGTGCCTGAGGGATCTACATGAATGTAACTTCTGTGTTAGGGTGGGACGTTTTTAGCTGTAAAATTAAAGAAGAGTCATTTGGGAGTTGTCTATGTGTGTTTAGGGAGGTTACAATTTTAACTCAAAGGTTGTAGTCAGTTTCCATTGCCAAAATTGCAGCTTTTCTCAAGAAGTTTTTGGCAAAAAAAGAAGAAGACTTCTGTGCTATTTAGGACACAAAATCAGAGAGAAGAGCTGTTACTCTTTTAATGGTGTAATGACATTGTACTTCAGGTATACTAGGCAATCACTGCCCAAGCTTGTTGTGAAGCCTGCCTGTGTTATAAGCAAGTAACCTGAAGTAGATCAAAGATTCAGGCTGAAGAAAGGTGAACACTAAGTAAGAGTTTGAGTTTCTGTAGATCATAAGTAACTGTTTTACAGGTGCACAGTGCCTGACAGTCTTCAATGAGATCTGCAAGTGGTCAGGTAATGTCTTGGCAGCGGTTAGATGAAGCCTCTTGTTCAGAGCCATAAGAAAGATGGGGTCCTGTTAAGAGGATGGCCTTTTTATTTAAAGGGATATGGACTTGCTAGTCTAAGAAAAATAGCAAGATCTTGTGATGCTGCACACATTCAGAAGTGACCAATTTGTTTTGCTATGCACGATAATTAAAGAAAAAAGCTACCAGGACAATTTCCTCATCCATTCCCTCTTCCTTTCTGTCTCTCTTCAGAAAAATGCTCTCTGCAAGAGCAGCCAAGAAATTGTTCAGTCTGTTGCTCCTCGGCTTTTTTCATTCCTTTTTTTGTTCTCACACTGCTTGCCCAATAGAGCAGCTGTTAAATGAAGGCTGAGAACTGGGGAAGGCTATTGGTGTAGCATTTGATTAACAGTATTTTTGCAGGAAATTGATTCATTGACTATTTTTAACCTCAGGCAAAGGAAGGATCGAACCCAATCCGTATGCAGTTACACATGGCAAATTTTTGTAATTTCAGCTGCCTTTATTGTCTCTGATATTTCTCTGGGTTTTTCTTTTCCTTTATGTTGCTCTCTTTCTCAGTCTTCCACCTTTGTGGTATCAGGGGATTTTCTGGTGTTTTTTTTCTTAACTGCATGACTGTACCATCAGGAAATACATTCAGTGAGCTTTCATGTTGACCCTGGGAGCCTACAGTGTTCTGCTTGTTGCTTCAGTAAGGGTGTATTAGCATTGCCATGTTGAAAACAGTGGAACAACTACAGGCCTGACTTTTATGCATAGTACAGTATAATTCCCTATTCACAAGCTAAATTCTTTTTTGTACGATTGATAATAATTTTTTTTGTTATTTGGGCTGGTTGCATCTTAGGGTGAATCAGTCAAAAAGACTCAAAATAGTTGGGTGATCTGAACTTGAGGTTTGTTGCAATGCTGTTTTCCACAGCTTGTAAGAAAACAGCCAATATAGCTGGTATGGAAATAGGTGATGATGCTTTCTTTCTTTCTGTCTTTTTTTTTTTTCCAGGGAACTGAGCAGATGAATGTACATTAAAGTTTTAATTTTCTAAGTAATTAGAAGTAGATTATAAAAGGTAGAAAGTCAATAAACTATTTGGCCTTGGATAGATTATGCTAAGAGTCAGGATGTCACTGTGAGGGCAGAAAGACTCTAAATTAGAACAGTCATTTTAGTCTCTAATATGATCCATAAAGCAGAATCAAAAGTGCTTTTTGACTCATAAATCTGTAAGAGTATTTCAGTGGGTCTGTGGACTACACAAAAGGCATAAGCATACTGGCAAGAGGCTTGCTTGTCTTCAAGCCTTTTCTTGCCAGCTTCAAAATAATCCATGGTATTTTTGGAGCTTGAGGAGATTTTGAGAAGCTTCAAAATCTCCAAATTAAACAAAATGCTGTATTTTGTAAACACTGATAATTTACCCAATTCAATCATATTTGGAGTCCACTTATCAACTGCTTTGATTAAGAGGAGGTCCAACACCCAATACATCGGGCTTGAAATTACTGAGTGTAGATCAGTGGCAGATCTGACCCTTCAATATTTCCTCCTTTGCAATGGAGAAAAATGCATATTGAATGAGAAGGTGCACACCCTCCTCCCTTGGTGGCCATCACTCTGTAGTTAAATATTTGCTTCTTAAATTCAGGGGTGGAGGACAAGCTAATCTCACAAAGGTTCACCCCACCCTCTGCTTGGCCTCTCTTCCTTGGCAAGCCTTCCCAGCAGCAGCTGGCTGACTGTTTCTCTTCTGCAATTGTGTTCATGACATTTCCTGCAACTAGTTTTTCCTGAGGGTTTCCAGCAGTCCTTTTAGCCCCCCACCCCCTTTTTTTGGCCTCTTCACCAACTAACCGTGGCCTTGTGCCTAGTTCCCAGCATGTAAGTAGTACTGTATCCCCATCCACATATATGCTCTGTATGCTCTCAACACATACAGAGAGGTTCTGTGTTGCTTGTAACTGACTAATTTAGTGAGTGTCAGTGGTTAGTGTTAGGGATTCTGAACAGCCATGTTATAAACAGAAGCAGTCCTTCCTCAGGATACCTGCTTCATCAGGCAGACACACACTTTGTTTCTTTTTTAACATAATTCTTGTTTGAAGAAGCTGCATGTTCCCCTCTCCATGCAGGAGGACTGATGGATAGACAAGAGATTAGGGAGAGTTAATGCACAGATTCTAGCTTACTTAACATGCTGCTACTCTCCCTCTGCAGACTACTGAAAGCTGCATAAACTGTCCTTTCATAGGCTTTTATAAACACTCAAGTGACTTTAATCTTTTGGAGTAAAAGCCTACTTGTATATTAAGCTTTCTGTTATCAATGTCATTAAATAAATAGCCTCAGTGCTGCAGGATCCAAGTCACATATAAGATGTCACACAGTTTAACATAAGCAATGCAGTATTGAGGTACAGTCAGTTCATTTTTTTCATTGACAAGAGTAATTTGAAGTAGAGTTGTTGAAGATCAGAATGGGTTTATTCTTCATTTTAGCCAGTTTCTTACATGTTTGGGGGCTTTCTGTTCTAATGAGGGTTTTGTTGCAGAAATTTAATGGAGTCTGAGAAGATGAGCATTTTTTTTTATGCAGTTATCATATACGGCACTGAAAAGTCTTGTGAGCCTTACGTTGTCTGTGTAAAAACATGGGAGATATTCTTTAAGAGAAGTAAATAGGCAGATTGGTAAGAACCTTTCTTGTAAACTATTATTTATGTATTCTTTTTCCATATGGGTATGCACACAATTCAGGACAGCTCAGAGACTGTGTAGCCTCACTTAGCGTTGTCCTTTGTCTAATGAGTGACATCTGTGTGTAAAGATGGAGAAAAATAATAATTTGTCCTTTGCCCAGGGATACTTAATTGAGGCGAAAACATACATCTGGGATTTATTTGTGTAAAAAGATATACAAGTGAAGTACTTTGTCTTCTTCCAACCTGACCCTGTGATGCCCTTTCCATTTAGTGTATTAAAAATCAAGATTTATTGAGAGATATCTTACAGATCAGAAATGACAGCTGTTATTACAGCAGATCTTTCTCTGTCTTATTTTTTTAGCCACTATTCATCTGTCACAGACATGAAGTAATTTGTAATACAAACTGACTATAGATTCTTTCAATTGCTTACTTCAGGAAAGCTATAAGACATGACATTATACAGCGTAATGGGCAAGCATTATGCTACGTGCCTTACTGCTGGTAAAGTGGAATGAACTCTGGCAACAAAACTCTAACTGAAGTTTCAGAAGGCAGTTCTCCAGTTGCGGGTTGTGGATCATTGGTCTTCTGCCGTTTCTGAACTAGCATTCTTCAAGTATACACTGAACAGCATGAGGTGGGATTAAGGGGAGGAAGCAGTTTCTGAAACACAGAAACTTTCTGTCAGACAGAAACACTCCTATTTCATAGATGGTTTGTGATTTGGAAGGTGTGGAGGACCACTGCTGTTGTTAAAGGTGACGCTGGTGGTGGGCATTTTCTGAAAGGAAGTTCAGAATTGATGGATATAGCAGGGAAGATACCCACTTGATTCTGAAGCCTTGCACAGGGCCTTTACAGGGCAGCCAGAGATGGGGAAGGGCTTTCATGGAGGAAGGACTGCTCTATATTAGTTAACCTCATATACTTGGTTTACTGCACCTCTCTCACCATAGCTGGAAAGTGACTTGAACTTCCTTGGGGGTTATATCAGTGAGATATTTCATGGTGATGAGGGGTGTGAGTCTTGTCCGTTATCACTTCCCAGTGTGGCGCACCTGGGAGAGTGTGAGTTTTGCCACTTGCTTTGATCCCCTCATGGAAAAAAGCTACAGGATGTTAAGGTGTCAAAGGGAAAATGGAGACCCATGTCAGATGAGTGGCAGTCTTCCCTCTCCAAAAAGCTCTGCTGCTTCTTTCCTCTCCACAAAGCTGCTGTCTCAGCTATTTCTATGATGAAGTCTTAGGAAACAGGGTGAGTTAAGGAGCTAGAAAGTTTGTCTGGCAATGTTGCTCAAGTAGATAAGAAAATTCCATTTATGTTATCCAGAGATGTGAGTTAAGAAGTAGTAGATGGCCTTATCTATAGCATAGCTACTTGAAGTGTATGGAAATCCAGTATGAATGTGTGAATGTGCGAGGTTAGGCAGAAACACTTTATTATCACTAGGAAGGAGGGAGCTGTGCTACCTTGTGCCTGACACTCGTTGGACTTGTGAGAGAAAAGGAAAATTGCACCAGGGACTTCCTGTACTTGGTTGAGTTTCAACATGATTAGCCAGTGGGTTTTCTTGCCTTCCTTCTCTGTAACAAGGAAAGCAGTACCTGGTTATCTTTCATCTTGACAGCAGAATTATGTTGCAGTAATCTAAGGGCTGTTAATTCACCAGTGATTAGTTTATGTTGAAGACTTTTATAATTACAAAAATGCCTTAAGGGTCTAACTTAATGTGTACTTCGGGGATTTTATGTAGTAGAAAGGGTTGAACACATCCTGGAAATTCTCTAGTTTGCATATTTTTGTCTATAGCAAACTATTATTTCACTCCAGTATGATTTCAATTATTTTGTCAGGAAAGTGTTATAACAGAGTGGAGAATGGAGTACTGAAGCTTCCTGAATGAGGAGATTGAGCTAGTGGCTCAATCTGTTTATAGAAGATAGAAACTCTGTCAATTATAACGCTAAGGTGTGTTAAAATAAAATCTTGAATTATAGCATTGGTCTTTCAGTTTGATTGTACATTTTAAAATAATCACAGTTGTGGAAAGAAAATGTCTGTGAGTTGGTCATTGTAACACACATATATCAGTATTATTAATCCTAAACCATGAGATTTTTATTACCCAATGAGAACGAACCCAACAAAGCCAAATACTTGCTGAAGAATAATGCCCTAGTACTGTAAAAATTAGCACATGTATTTGTGCTTATACACAGTAAATAATCCTGGTCTGCTATTTACTTAAATGGGACACAGATTTCTCGCTGAAAATGGTGTGAGATTAATCCCAGTGTGTAAAATTAAGACTGAATAGCAGCCTTTGCATGTTTGGTGTTTATGGTAAAGCTGAAAAGACTGGCAAAATTTGCTTTCAGTTATGGTGTATTAATCTAGAAAAGTCTATGGAAGTTGTTATAGCAATGAAATTTAAAGTTGTTGAATAGCAAAATGTATTCCTTAAACATTCTTTCAGTGTTTATATTTTCTTTCGTGCAGACTCCTCGACAATACAGCCAAGCACTAAATAAGAGTAACAGAGTTCATCTTTACTGTGCATTTCTGGACTATAGGTATGTTGTGTAATTTCAAATTTAACTGCATTAATAAGATTACACTTAGTTTGTAATGCTATGTGTTACCTACATTCTTCTTGTTCTTTTTCATTTATGGAAATAGTTAAAGAAATAAAGGCACTGTCTTACAAAACCCACAATCTGATAGTGGCTTCTTACTATAAGTAAGAGACTTGTTATTCACAGACCCCTGTTAGGCAGGTAATTGAGATACTGACATATTTTGGAATCAGAACTGCAGACCTATACAAATCTTACTTATCTTGGTTTATGAATATGACCACTTGGGCAGATGCTTGGATGTTTTAAGATGGCAAACCTCCAGCAAAGCCATTATTTTCACTGGATCTGTGTCACAGAATCATATGAAGTCAGTGTTTCAGAGCTGTGAATTTTGGCCAGTGCATGGAAGGGTGAAATATTATGCCCCTGAATGCAAATTAGAATAAAAGGGAGATAAACATCACCTTAAATTTCACTCAGGAAAGAGGAACTATGGGAAAGCAGTACCTTTTTTTTTTGTTAGCCCTGAATATATTTCATCTGTTTTTTGTTTCCAGGCATGCTGCTTTAACTGAATTAATTGAGAAGGGATACAAATAATGAATTTTGAATTTCATGGGGATTAACATTTTTTGAGCCATAACAGTATAAGCCTAATTACTATAGCAGTGGCCAGCAATGCTGTGGTCCCTCCTCTCCAGCATGTACATGCAAGGTCATTGTAATTGTTTTATTGAAGTTTTGTTTCAAGTATGTTGAACTGTCCCAGCTGTTGGCAGTTACTTGTTGTTATGGTTACTCACAAATTACAATAAATTAGAAACAGATTTTACTGAAGTGAATTAATATGGTTGGGGCATTGTTCCCATACTGTTTTCCATTGAAGCTTGAGCCCTTGAGGCTTTGCCTTCAGAGAGAAACTGAAATATGAAATCTGTCCTTCCAAATGAGTTTTATTTGTGTCAAGATGGCCTTATTCCCTAGTGCATGGCAGTTAAAGAATAAGCAGTTGGCTTCTGACCTATGGCAGACTCTCTTTGAAAGCTTGAGGAGGTCCCAAAGGACAAAAGGAGGATGACGTTAATACTTCTCTTTAAAATAAGCACCAAGAACAATACAGATCACTCAGTCTAGCATCAGGACTCCAAGTAACATCACAAGTAATAAATGGTTAAGAAGCAGGCAATTTGGGTGAGTGACCTATAGTGCCTGAGCCCACGGAGCCCCCAGTTGTGTTCAGGTGGCTTCTATATATCTCCACACCACTGCAGGGCTGTGATGGCACAGGGGGTTCTGGGTTCCAAGGAGAAGCAGACTCATGAGGATTACTTTCCTATACAGCCTTGGGACCTGGCCACACAGCCAGTCCTGCCATATCCTCAGAGGAGCTGCAGCTGCTTCCTGAGGATGAAGTAACAAAACCCAGCTAACATTGATAGGTCACTAGAAATCTTGCTCAGCCTGAATTACTTTGACAGGATGAGTGGCTCAGTGGATAAGGGAGGGGCAGCAGATATGATTCACTGACTTTTATGACTTCTGCAAGATTATTGACTTGTCTGATACTGTAGCTTTCAGAATAGAGAAATTTGGGTCTAGGTGAAATGCCATGCATGGGTTGCATAATGTAAAGAAAAAATGTAGTTATCATTCATTGGCCATAAGACTGGGAAGAAAGCTCTAGTGACATTCATGAGGGGTCTGATCCAAGCCATGTTCTAATCAGGATTTTCCTTAACTGTTTTCATGATGGAATTGAGAAGCCACTAGCAGTATTTGTGGATGCTGCAGCCTGAGATCATTTTCATATCATTGTGTTTCCTGTACAGTACAGTGCATGTCAAATTAACCTGCACAAACTGCATTTTGATAGAGATTATGTTCCATTTTTGTGTGCTTTGCAGCAATGGAACTGGTGTTTGGTCAAATGAAGGTTGTGTGCGTGAAAGTGGGGACCTGAACTACTCAGTGTGTCTTTGTAACCACCTCACTAACTTCGCCATTCTGATGCAAGTGGTGCCTCTGAAGGTGAGATGAAACAAAAGAGTAAATATTGCTGTTAAAAATTAAGCACACATCCATCAGTTGCATCATCACACCACAGCAGTAAGTGGCTGGAACTGGGCTCATTTTTGCCCCACTCAGGTTGATTCCACATCTGGGATGATGTTTTAATACTTCTTGTCTGTATTTTTAAAAACTTTGGGGAGCTGAAATGAACCATGAAATGAAACATGTCTGTGTAGGTGGGAATTCTCTACTCACGCTTCTGACATGATGTCTTAAGGGCAGGAATAGCAATAGAGGACGTTGTACAGGTGACAATACAGGGAATTTGTAATCTTTTGTTGATGAGAGTTGGTCCATGTGGAGTCCAGTTAATGTTGCTGCTAACAAGCCAGTGAAGGACTTAATCCCGCCAACATGCTTCAATTACAGTTCCTATTGTTGGGCTGTTGTTTAGTCCCTCTCTCAGATTTGTTCTGAAAATCTCATCCCAAATCTTTGTCCAAGATATACCCTTACATTTGACTGTTTAGGATTATCTTCTGATACTATTTTTTTTTTTTTACCAGTATAAAATATGAAGTTGAGATGTGCGCAAAGCCAAGCTTTTGAGCTCTACAAGCAGTCTATGCTCAGTTACAAATTCTTAAAACATTTGCTAAGTATTTGCTTCGCATTTCTAAGCAGTAAAACCTATTGAATCACCTAGACAATTGGAAACTTCTCGTATGTGTCCTTGGAACCCTGCTAAGTAAATGTTAAAATGCTGGTGATTTTAAACACATATGCATGTTTATTCACCATGTTCTGAAAGTCATGAGCCAAGGTTCAAAAAGGCTATATAAATCACCCATTGAAATACTAGATTGTCAGTGCTTTAAGAAATGGTTGCAGTGATTTTATATTCATTCTTGAACTTCTGTATATTTTATTCCTTTTTTTTCTTTTCATAAATGTTGTTCACGGATCATATGAGGTAAGGAAAAGAGTGGATGGGAGTATGCAGATGCTCACATTTGAACAGTTCTGTTTCTATAGCTGTTATATATCTGTGGCTGTATAAATAGAACTGGATGAAATTTTTCCACGTGAACACTATTTTTGACAGAATGTTTATTTTTTGTCTAGATTCTGTTCCTTACAAAAAGGGGTCTGCTTTTCATGGAAAATGTAAATAAATGATTGAAAATTGATTGGTTGAAAACTGGAAAGGTTTTCATCAAAAGCTGTATTTTGGTATAAAAAAGTAACTTAATTTTTCATGGGAATTTTAATTGGGATGCTTTGTACTTCCGTTCTCTTGTGGAACTTGTAATTTCCCTTTCTTCTGTTGTAGTGATAAATGCAACTTTCAGGGTAGCACAAGCAGAGAGACATCCTCTCCAAGGGCACCATAACAGCCTTTAACCTCATGCACTGGTCAGCAGGACAGTATAGTCTGGTATGAACAGTTCTATCACCCCTTGTAGAAAGGCAGGCTGATGCACAGAAAAAAATATGAAAAAGCCAGGGGGGGATATTGGTAATTGTAATGAGATGTAATAGAGACCAACACGTGTACAGCAGCTTCAGACTGGGAGAAAACTGCCGATGGAAATCCATGAAAACTTGAGACTAGTTCAGTGCAATAAATGTTCTGTCTGTGCTCCTTTTCATGAGACTAATTTTATTTTTGCTTCAAAAAAAACCCAACCCCAAAACAATGAAAAAACCCATAAGCTTTCCATTAACGAGACATTGCACTGTTTTAAGGAGCTGGCTGTTCACAGCTGGAGAGTACAGCATATTCTGAGCTCAGACAAAGCGAAGGTGTCTCTAAGCAACAAACATTGAATAAGTGACCTTTCTCAGAAGTAACCTGTCACATAAATGCTTGTGGCAAGCATCATAGGATAACTGTCAAGAATGGTAACTTTTTCTTCTGAGTTGTGCTAAATTTGAGCAGGGATCTCCTTTCTTAACTCCTTCTCTTTATTCCTTCACATGCTTAAGTCTAGTTTTTCCCGCTTACAGAACAATAGCATGATCTGGACCTTGTCAGCTTTGACAACTGTGAACCTCCCCCAGGGCTGCCCTTCCTGCCAGTACGTCTCCAGCTCATTTTCATACCTTCCCCAATATCCAGCACATATGCACAGTTTGTGCTTCTTGTGGGCATGAATGCCTTTATATATTCTCAGGTTTTTTTATCATTGTGATTCTATTGTAAGGTACAGACCTGTCAATAATTTATGCACCTGGCTTAAGGAGGAATTAATGTCTCAGATGGATTTAATTTTGTTTCAGTGAGGCATTCATAGGAACAAAATGGTAGGATATCTTACATCTGACGGTGCTTCCTCTTGAATACTTGAAGTATCGTGAGATGAGGAATGCTGACAAATTGTTAGACATTTATGGAGGAGACTGTCAGGTGGGTCTAATTTTCAGGGAGCATAGAAATGCAAGAAAGTTCTTAGGAACAAGCTGTGAGTTCTTGATTTTCCTTCTTGATCTTTACTCAAAACAGCTTAGATTGATTCAGTCAGTATTCTGCTGTATGCCAGCTGGAAGTAATCTCCGGAGACTGAAATCTGCTGAGATGAAGAAGCAATTTTATTGCAATGTTTTCAGAGAAGGAAATTGAAAGAGAGAGGTCATAAAGAGAAATTTTAAATTCTAGAATTTTAATTTAAATGTGACAAAATGAACCTCTACTCTGATATCTGTGTGCTATAGAGCTGTGTGGGAAGAAAAAGAACTATGAATTCTGTGAATAAGCTAAAATCAAGCTTGGATTACAAGTGTAGTTGAATACTGCTCCAGATTTTATATTAGTTTCAGCAAGAGCTTGAATGCACTGAAGCCATGGTGATTGTGAAAGAATGGTATGAACAAAACTGCTGATTAGCTTGAGATGCATGTATGCAGTTTAGCTGCTTTCAGTGATGCAGTGGATTAGCAATTGTAACAAGTTTATTTCAGGAATGAAGTAACCATCTTGGAGAAACTTAGAGCCATGTGGTGCTCAGATGTCAGCCTGGCACTGACCTGTTAGCCTGCTGATCAATTGGCTTACGTGGAATACCGTAATTATTTGTGTTTCTATCACTCTGGGGTTATGTCTGTATCATGGCTGACCCAAATCCATGCTTCCTTGCTGGGATTCATTTATCAAGTTGGTTTTAACTTCAGAAATTATAGCATTTGTTTGGACTTTTTGGATACTAATGATTATCAACTGGTTTAAATGAGTCAGTAAGTTAATTGAAGGTAAAATGCGACTGAAGATGAGCAGAATATTTGTGAAAGGGACATGTTCAGCCCTTGATTGCCTTTACGAAGTTATGTGGATGCAATTAAAGTCAGAAATTCCGAATGAGAATTTGGAAGCTCTGTTCAAAGTCTTTTCACAGCTCTGATCGTGTTACTAAGAGAATTTCATAATTGCATATCCCCCCCAGGATGTGTCAGTGGGACATTCAGAGCAGTTGTGCAGCTATTAACTAATCCGTGTACCCCTCCTCTGGCAAACTCATTGCTCTGATCAAGCTTCTCTTTCTGATGGGGGAAACTGAGGTAGATTAAAAAAGTCCCTTGTAGCAAATCACAACTAAAGCTGCACTCTTGTTGTTCATGTCTGCCCTTCTCATACCTTAATCCACAGAAGTATTCCAGCTTTCAGTTCATCTGTTGCAGTCAGAACAAACCTTTCCTGCCAGCTGCCCTGCAATGTTATAGTTAGGGAGACAATGGTGCATTAATATAGCTGTGGTAGGAAAAATAAACAATCCATTTAGTTTGACGTGTTTACACTGGTTTGTGTTCGCTGCTTCTGGAGAAAGTCCATGTAGAGGTGACCCAGGGTGTTATGCTCCCAGTGGTGGTTTTCTTGTAGTACTGTCTTATGACAGTGCTCTGCTGTGCTGCAGATTTGAACCTGGATAGGAACAGCAGAGAATGGGAGATTGGGTATTCCCTCAGGAACACATCCTCTGCTAGCACAGAGCCTGGGGAGATCACAACCTTCAATGCCACCTCCTCCATCCAGCAGAACTTCCTGCTGAATGAACTGGCTGGTGGAGAAGTCCCATTCCTGGGGTATGAGGGACAGGTGGAATCAGGAGAAGAGATATGAGCAATGCTCCTCTGGTGCAGGCCGATGGAGGAATGTCTCAAGGTACTTCCTAGACAGCAGGAATCAAATCCAACGCAGAGTAAGCCACATTTTAAAAGCACTCCAAAGCAAATTCAGATGCTATTATTTTATTTTGGGCAGCTTTGCTTCCTCTCATCAGACAGTGGGACCCTATGCTCCTGCCAAGAAACATGCCAGCCATCTGGCAGGTTTTATTTTTATAGTGATCCAATAACTACAAAGCATGCCAGGCTATTTGTACCATCTGCCACATAAATGTCATTTCATCAAAAGGGTGGTGGACACCTGGGGATCCAGAGTTCAAAAATCCCTTTTAAAGGGGAAATCATTGCCTCCCACAGGAAAATAGAGCTTGAGGTTTGGGTCTCCCTCCCAGGTGACCAATGCAGAAAACAACTGTAAGTATTTATGACTCCTAGACCATTCTCTTAAATTGGTTATTTCCCCTCCAGTCTTCTCCTTTCTGCTTTTTTCAACTGTGAGGGTATAAAAATGACTACTATAAAGTTCACATGTGGATGGACATTTCCAGTGAAGAAATAGTGTCGTACAATCTGTGATAGAAATTGTTCAGGTTTTTAAACACATTTTCTGCATTTCTAAAGCTCAAAATTACTTTGGTTTTCGTCCTGTTTGTAGTCTTGTTCATAATTCAAAAGGGAGGATCAATCAGTACAGTTCAAGATGCTCACCAATGGGCTTAAAAGAGAAGCGTTTACAAAGGGAAAGGTATTTCCAACTGTCTGATCTTGTAGCTTGAGCTCTAGAGACAACCCATAGCATCTTTAGGGGGCCCAGAATTTTGAAAAGGCTTGGGGATTTGGCTGTGAGTTTATATTTGCAAAATGAAAGACATCCTAAATTTCTTCTTTAGGGCAATATGTGTGGGTTTATTTTATTTTTCACTGTTCTAGCTGAGTTTGCCAGCAAGTTTTGACAATGGAGGCTGACTGAGAGCAGAGTGCATCTATGCGTGTCCATAAAGGCTGTTTTGAAAATGTCCTAATATTGTCAACTGTTTTACAAATAAGGGGGGTTGGTGTGTAATTTACAAGTTTGGAACATTGTTTTCCTCAATCTAATGGTGCAGTTATTAATCAAACATTGCACTTGGGGGGCATTTAAAAAGCAGTCTCAAATGATAACCTTTTTTCTTAACTTTCTCAGCCAGATAAGGTTCAGATTATATACCCCAGTAGGACAAAGAGATGGAAATAATGTGGCATTCTCTGATTTCTGCTGGTTTGTAATTTTAATATAATTACTTTTCTCAGCATGCTGTTCATTGCTGGGAACGTAAAAAGAAAAATGCCTTAATCCAGTAATTTTTCTTTTGTGTTGCATACTTAAAAATTGGATAGGCATTGCAGGGTTTTTAGTCCGTATTTATTACCACTGATAGTTTATTTAACTGAAGAGATCTCTACAGACAGTTTAGACAGTCCTTACACATCAGATGAACAAAGATAAATCAGCAAGTCAGCTCACGTGTTTGTAATAGCCTTGCTTTGTAAGCTTTCTTTGCTTTTTCTCACTCTCCACTTGCCCCCTCCATTCCATTGCAGTGAATTTTGTCCCCGTGGAGGGACACATCTTGCTGGTGTGGTCGCAGTATGACTGTGCATTATATTTCTTTTGTCCTTTCTATGCTTATGCTCATCTTTCCCAAAAACTGAGCACTAATTTTGATTTTTAACAAAGTGTCATTGTTCATTCTTCTGCTATTTGATTTCTATGCCAGTACAGGTCTGTTGATTGTGATGGAAAGAAATGGGAAACTGATTCTGTCCTTAATCCCATAGAATTACATGGGAAAAATTTGGACTAATGCTGCAGGACACTAAAACCCTCAAATTCCTTAGAGAATTGGTCGGTTACTTACTCAATTTCAGTCAGAAGAGGAGAACAAAAAATTACTCCTTATTTTGGAAAAGCACAAATAATGGTTGATAGAACTCTTTTGTTTGAGGAGCATGAAATAGGATTCTATGTTAATCAGAATACTTGAGAAAATAACATAAACTTCCTTTCTATAGTGGAAATGAAAGCTCTGAGCTATTTGGCAGGTAGGTCTTCTTGCTGACTAAAGGATTTCTCCACACAGTATAAAAATGTCATGATACTGCACCTTTATCCCTCACTGTTCTCTACTGCGTATCTTTAGATTTAGTTATTCTCTACTCTTGAGTTCTGTCTGTCTTCTGTATTGGCCTTTTTATGCCCTCTCTCCCCAAAACATGATATAGGGGGAAATGCAGGGCTGGGTACCTGTCAGTTCTTGGCTGTGGTGCAAGCCATGGTTAGCCACAGTCCTGAATTGAAATGGATGTTTCTGAATCAAAGCCCAAGCCTGGGGTAAGGGAGTTAGACATACTAATTTTCATAAATTTTACTAGGAGCTGGGTATTTAATTATCCTCAACTGCTCTGAAAAATCTCAGACCTGGATTCTGGCAAGAGACCATCATTTCTTTGCCTGCAAGAGCGGACTGGACCCACACTGGGCATTATTCTCCTTGCAGCCCTAACTGATGGACTTCATTATTTCTGTTAATTGGAGAGCAGGACAAGCCTGCTTTTACTGGAACAGGGAAGTAGAAAACAGATGTACAAGTCTTAGATGTATGAGCAAAAGTAGCTCCTTCAGGTTTCCAGAGGATAATCTGCTGTAATGACAGTGTTCAGCATCTCTTGAGAAACACTACAAGTCTTAGGCCTGAAATGAAGGCAGAAAAAAGCCGGTACTTTATGATACACAGAGATATGAGGAAGAACTTGCAAATACCTGCTTTTCTGGTCCCCAGGCTTTATAATTTGGTACCACTTCACAACTTGAGTCCTCCTTCCCTGCCATGCTTCCTTCAGGCTTTATTTGAACTAAAAACTTGCTGTGTGAGACCTGAAATTAACAGATTACCTACTGTTTGATGACATCTTGCCCAGAACTACATTAAACGATGACATGGGCTTTTAAAAATACTACTTAATACCTTGGCAGAAATATTTGGCAAATGCTAGATTTTCATGTCACAGTGAATAGTCTTAAGTGATCAGCCACCGGGCTGGGCTGGTTGTGGGAGAACATGCCTTTAATCCTGAAAAGCTCCCTCTGTAGCACTTTATTGCTGATCACTAAGAGTTGTGGAGTTAATAGAGAATGGGAATTCAAAAGCATTTCTGCTGGAAATGGCTGATAAAGGTGATTGCGCTGCCAAGCATGACTTGGAGAGGCCTTTTTTTTGTCTCAACTTGTGGTATCTGATACATTGTGGCTTGAGAAATGATTCAAAGACTTTGAATCAAGTTAGACTTCTTTCTTTTCCCTTAGAGTAGTGATTGTGTGGTGCCATTAAGTATGGCCCTGCCAAAATCCTTGCGGTGGTCTCAGTGGGTAGACTGAGCCTCCTGAACTAAACACAGATGTTAATTTGAAGGAACATATTGTTGTGTACCTAAAAAAGTGCTTGGCAAGCTGAAGAAAAACAGATATTTGTATTATTGTTATTGTTTAATATATAAATAAAAGCCTCACTGGACTGAAATTGAATTTCAGCAGTTTTTCTGGAAGCAATTAAAACCATTAGCTTCATCAGCCAAGGCCAGCTTTTTAATGTCTCTGAAGCACTCCAGCTGCCAAAGTTAATTATTTATCCTTTTCTTAATTGGATTCAGATTGCATCTTTAAAGGTACAGCTTCAGTAGGATTGGCTGAGCCTTAATTTTTCACCCCCTACCTCTTCTCTCTTCCCTCCCTCCAAAAAATGTCTCCTGATATATTGTTTCAAGGCTTTGCTGAAGGGTTTGAGAGTGGATTTCAGCCGAGGGCAGCGGGTGGTCATCTCATGGCAGATCTCAGTCAATCTAATAAACCGGGTAAAATCCATATGTCATTATAAGGAACTTCATGGATGGAATGTTTTCTGAGATGGAAAGCTGACCGAAAGGGACATTAAAATAGAACTTTCTCTTATGTTTGGACTTAGGGCAAAATACAATTGTCATGTTTTGCATTTCTAGCAGTAAAAAAATAACTTGGGTTTCATAAAGTGTATACACTATGTAAGCACATGCAAAAATACTTTGTGTTCTACTGGTAAGTAACACTAAAATACAAATGATAGGTACAATGTAGTCCTAAGATTGCAGGGCTCATTTTTAGGACTGTAAAACAGGTTTTTGGTTCAAAAGCTTGTCATTTTCTGGAAAAAGATTAATTGCTTTTCACAAAGGAGTTTTCAAAAGTAGTTTAGACAATGAAATTACTGCTTTTGATAGTTAAAATTGTGAAGTTGTAATTTGGTATACAGGCAAACCCTTTCAAGATCCGCTATGGCAAACCTTGATTTATTTGTTTGAACTCAGCCCTTTGTCTGATGTGTTGCCTCTACAAAAGCAGACAAAGAGGGGTATTTTGCAGTATGCAAAGAAGAAAATCTTAGATTAGTATTTCCCCAAAATGTCCTTTCCTCTGGAGGGAGCCAAAAGTGTCCCCTTGGCAAGGCACAAAACATGCAGTCAACTACCTGAGAGATGACTGATGAGGAAAAGGGGCAGGGGTGCAAATTTCACACAAAAGAAGGGGACACTGAGTAGAGAAGCCTGTGTTGCTGCTCTTGTGTAGTTACTTTTAAACAGAGGAGTTGGATGTTGCTATGTTTCTTGTTATTAATAGAGTCATGAAGGAAAAAAAAATATATTTGCAGTTGGAAATGATATCTTTCCAGAATAATTTTTCAGGCCATCTGGTTGCCTGCGACTTTCCAAGGTAAAAATGTTAAGCAATGTGCTAACTTCTCTTATGAGGAAAAAGAAGGGTGAGACAATAGGTGATAATACTGCAGATGGGTGTAACTTCTGAAACCATCAGATATTTGCCCATGCTGTTAGGGACACTAGCAAGGTGTAAAGGGTGTTACAGCCTGGACTGGAAGGGTGGGAGTTTTATATGGTGTATTAATTTTTGATCTGACTTTGTTAAAGCTGAAACAAAGAAACTGAGTTTTAGTATTCATGATTGCTAGCACTCGGGATTCCATGAGCCTTTTCCCCTGCTTTTCATAGAATCATAGAATAGTTAGTGTTGGAAAGCTTCCTGCAGAGTAAGGGACCATCTAAACTCAAAGAAGCAAAACCTTCTAGAAGAGTAATTTAATATAGATTGGAACAAGTATGAGAACCTGGCTCATGGGACTACTTCACAGATTGCTCAATGTTTTATTTGGTACTTTTTAATGCTGTTTGCTTTAGTACTAGCATTTCAGCTTGTTTAGCATTTTTGTGATGACTAAAAGATCATACCAAATTACTGTGTCATATTCCAGTTTTCAAAAAGACAAGCTGAGGGAAGATGAAATGAGCTTGTATCAGATGCTTTGACAAGCTAGGTATTTCTAAAAGCCTGCATGCCTATTAACCCTTACAGTGTGAACATAGGCACACAACATCCAGCTGGGCTGTAACAGGTTGTGGGAACTTAGTGCTGAGACCTGATATTTTTAATACAGCTTCTCTCCTCTCTTGCACCAAATACCTGTATTTAAAAATGAGGCTCCACACCCTGGAAATCATTCCAGGCCTTCTTTTCATGCTGTATCCTTCCCCCTGCAATTCCTATCACCTGTAGAAAGGTGATGATTTCACTGGCTGGAGCCGTGGTGAACTGGGACCACTCTCTTGTGCCCTCCAACCCGACAGCTATTGCAGGCTCCGTCTTTTCCTTAGTAAAACAAATTGCTTCAGCATCATCAGATTTCGGTTGTGTTTACCACAGCAGGAGCCATTTCCTTAGTTCATAGATGGGGCAACCTACATAGGTTATTTTAGATTTGAATGAATCTTGTACATGTTGTTGATTAGAGGGTTGTTCGTTTGGTTTTTTTTCCTTTTTCATTTCTAAGTAATACAGGCTCCACCTGGGAGAAGTTGATGGATGTGTTCTCTTGCCCTGCAGGGGTTTCTGGAGGAAGACTGAGCTAAAACCCAGAGAAAGACATTCTTAGAGGCATCTTAGTTATGACAGAAATTAGAAAAAAAGATGTTTGTGTATCTTCTGTTGGATTGTTGTGGGAAAAAAAAACCAAAGGCTTTGAATTTTGCCTATTTCCATGAGATGGTTCCCCTGTATTTTCTGTACTTGTATAAGGTAGTAAAACATTACCTTTCCTTTGCAGATCTTGCCCATCTTTGCCAATGCAAACACTGTAATAGACCAGTGTAAATCTAAATGAGCACTGAGGAGCTTTGACCTCTGTAGGGAGTATTTTCTGGCTGCTGATGTTGAGGGCTAAGGGAGTGAAAGAAAGCTTTGAACTGCTGAGAAATACTGATTTCAGAGTGACTTGAAACTGGAAAAGCTTCCTCTGCTCCCTTCCTCCTTCTGTAGAATGACAAGCTACCTGTCACAGGAGAAACGGATGTGTATTGGAGCGATCAGGAAATAAGGTCCGTGCATTTTGGACTCGAGTATCCCTGATGAGGAAATAACTTTGAAACTGCACAATTTACCACACAAGTTATTCCTATTTCAGGGTTCTCTAGGGAATGAGGGATGATAGGAACTCTTTTGTGGAAATTATATGGACCTTTTAAGCTGGTCCAGCACACAGAACCCTTTTGTTTCTGTAATAGATGCTGTCCAAGTCAGGGAAAAGAAATGTGACTTTGGCTTAAAGGGAAGAAATACTGAAGAGCTGCATCATATTTCCTAGGAACTATAACACCATAGCAACAGTTGTCTTTCAGTGCTGCTGGTGCATCACTTAGTAGTTCTGATTGCTGAGCGAGCCACGGTCTATTCTGCTGTAAAACTTTCTGCATGTGAGCAGGTACCATTGGCAGATAATTACAAGGAAAATGTATATTTACAACACATCAGTGTTGTCTGTAACTGAAAAGATTTTTTTCCTTATACTACATGGCGTTGTTTCTGTCCTGTATAAGGATTTTTAATGGGAGGTTTATTGCTAGAACTGGCTGGATTTGATCGATGAAATTGTTTAGGGGGGAATTTTTATTGTGTGTGTGTAAAATAATAAAAAATCCAAAACAATGAGAAAAGATTGCTTTTTATTAGAGTTACTGTAAAAAGATTGGAAGATACATTGTTCCTTTCAGTATTTTTCATAATATATATATTTTGAAGGAAGTTTCAGCTAGGTATTTAATTTATAGCAAATACACACTGAAATAAAACCAGCAACATTAGAACTTTTTGATTGAATGCTTTTTTTTTAGCGTTCAGTTTATGAAAATGTCAGTTCCATCCAGATTCAACGCTGGAAAAATGGCTGAAAATTCTTCTGAGATGACAAAACTTTTTCCTGCTTATCTCTGTTCTCCTTATTACGCATTAATACTGCCTGGCTCCCCTTCTTTGGGTGTGGCTTTTTTGTCCTTTTATGAGATCTTGCATGGTAAATTAAAGTAGACTTTCTGTTTAATTGAAGATTAATAGACAAAACACATTGTGACCTATTCCCCCCACCCTTACCCAAAATCTGCCCAGATTGTAACATAGATCCTAGTGGTGGGCACTATGCAGATTAAATGTTCATGAAAACTGAATTACTTCTACAAAAGGTGCTTGTAGATACAAGCAGAGGCTGAGACACGAAGCTTGTACTCTGACTGCCCATGCTGGGTCTTTTCTGTGGTTTTCCATTCTGTAGATGTCAGTCCAGCTCCTTCAACAGGCACTGAAAACATGACACTTTAAACAAAACAAGTTGGGCTATAAATGGCCTGTGATTTATGGGTTATCTTGGTTTGTCAGTTCTCACTGCTGTGAAGCACTTCTGGTATTTGCACAATGATGTAAATTATTGCAGCATGAGAGCATTAGCAAAGTGCCCTGTGAGTTGTGAAAGATCTCATTGCTGACATGTTGTGTTCAGCCAATAAACTGCTCTAATCTCAGTCTTGACAGTATCACAACAGCAGAGGGACTAACTTATTCTGTCAAAATCCTGATGAATGAAATAAGAGAAAACCAAAATGCCAGTGGCATGTAGATGCTCTGTCTGCGTGACTGAGTTTGGAGTTGACTCTTAATTTCCTGTGTTTGAAACACAGAGAATAATTGTGAATATAAGTGCATATGTGGGCAGATGGAGGAGGAAATGCTATATGCAGGGGGACTAACCTGTGGTCCTGTAGTGTAATAAATCAATTAACAGCTTTTATTCTGTGGTTTTTCCTTTGTGTACAGCTAACGAGAGAACACCAGGTGGCCCTCTCCTCCATCACTTACATTGGCTGTGCTCTGTCCATCTTCTGCCTGACGATCACACTGGTCACATTTGCTATATTGTCGTGAGTAATTTTAACTTAATATCTGCTGAATAACTGTTATACGGGGAGCCAGCAGTGCATTTCAGGCCACTGGTTGGGATCCCTGCTGTTGCTCAGGGTAAAACAATGGCTATTAATTCATCCACTTTTCTTAATTGGATTCTGCGCATGTATTTTGTTACTGTTGCTTGGTTATTTCTAAATTACTTTAATTTCCTGAAATGGGTGATTTTTATATAGTAAGCCATTTCCAGCCTATGAGGGATTTTTGGAAGTTTTCTAAACTCTTAATGTTTTGCTGTAGTTCAGGAATCTCACAAGGAGGCTTTAGGAGGGCTTGGTCTGGAGCTCAAAGCAAATGCCATATGAACAGGGACTGCTGGATCACTCCCTCTTCTTACCCCTTATATACATCTTTGGATTGCTTGCTGTGTGCAGTTGGTACTTCTGCTTTTCAGCTGTTTTGTCTGTAAGGCAGTGTGTTTATAAAGATATGCCCAGCAAGGAAAGCTTGGTGTGGACATTAGCTGACCCACTTTAGTTTCATACAGGTTGTACACAATTACATCATATAACCCGTATTTCTTTTCAAGTACCTTGCTGTTCTGTTAGGCAAATTTTCTGATGTGCGACTTCAGTACAGTGGAGGACACCATAGCCAGTGTGAAATTCATTCCATGGTTTGTGTTTAAATCCTCTGAAGCCTCTTGCTTGTATCATTGCAGACCTTTCACAGAATCTCTCACTGGGAAGGTTTTCTGCCGCAGGGCACTTCGGGGTCTTTATGCCTCTGTATTTCAGTAGTGAAAACTGAGTCTGAGGCCCAGCTAGGCTTGATACAAACTTTTTTGAAAATGCCTTCATAGAGGTTTCTGTCTAAATAAAAAATAGAAAACCTGACAAAGGGTGAAGTAACTTGTCTGAGGTTGCACAGCAGGCTGGGAGCACAGCGAGGAATGGGATTCTTGTCTCCTTTTGCACACTAAATCATGTTCTTCCTGCTCAAGAGTTCAAGTTGTGATTTCTGTGCCTAAGCATGTCTTTTGGACATCCTGCTAAGAGGCCAGTTTCTAGGAAAAAGGACTTGCTGGAACCCAGTAAACTGATTGCAGTGTTTGTTTGTTCCAAACCCCTTATTATTTCCAAGTCTCAAGACCTGTGTTGGTCATACTTGGATTAAGTGCATACCCATGGCAAAATCCACTCTAAATAAGCCTCACTTCTGCCTGTCTGGCATTGCACTGTTGGCACGTTTAGGCTAAGTGGAATTATCTGCTTCATTTTCGTCTGAGTGCAAAACTGGGTGTTACAATGTTTAGAAAGGAAAAAGGGGAAATGGAGATGGTATTGCTGCCGCAGGGCTGAAAGCTCAAGAAACTGGAGGCAAACAGAAGACTTGGAAAGCGAGCTTGACTGTCATGGGATTAAGCACCCTACCTACATAAAGGATCATTCAAACTGCCAATTAAAAATAATTTGATTAGGTTTTCACTGGGGAGCAGGGCCTC
Source organism: Forpus xanthops (assembly GCA_032466535.1). Classification (NCBI taxonomy): domain Eukaryota; kingdom Metazoa; phylum Chordata; class Aves; order Psittaciformes; family Psittacidae; genus Forpus; species Forpus xanthops. The sequence goes on along the minus strand of JASSUY010013309.1, from coordinate 22,412 downwards.
ATTAGGCAGCTGAAGTGAAATTTTGCAATGTAGTGTTAGATGACCATGAAGTAAGTGGAGAGGAATCTGGCAAGTTCTTTGCTACCCTGCGTACTGGCAATGACGGCCACTTCCCAGGAGGGCAGTCCTGCTTGCCTTCTGGGTAACAGTGTTCCAGTTTGCAACTACATGAAGTGCCTTATTAGAAAGTCACTGGCACCAGGCAGCATAGCCTGTCTCTTTGAATTACTTTCTGGGCATCAATACTTCTTGTTGTTTTCCTCTTCGCTCCCTTCTAATGGAGAACTGGCTGCAGTTGTGCTGGAAGAGCTGCGCTGACAGAACACAACTGTCTGTACTATCCAGCCTGTGTCACCCTGCTGCGGGGTTCATGCACGGTGTGTCTCCAGTGGTTGCAGAAGTCATCACTACCCAGTGTGATACAACAAAAAGATGGGAGCATGTACTGTTGTGTGGAGGAAGTACTGCTATTCACACAGCCAAACAGCCCAGGTCTCCTGGAATGATGAAAGCTGATGGTAGGGGCTGGCAGGCAGTATGAATTGAAGTAGAAAACCTGTTTGCACTAGTACTGTTCTTTTTTAAAGTGAAGAATAAATTTATGCAAAAGGCCCATAATGTTCAGATAAATGTTTTTTGTTTGTTTTCCACTTCCCATTTCTGGATGAGAACAGAAACACGAGGTCAGGAGGCTCCCAGGAAAGCATGTTCTTGTCAGCTTTCCAGCTGCTTTTTGCAAAGCCAAGAGAGATATGTTCACATGATGTTGTAATCAAGGTCTGTTGTAATCTCTGTCAAGATAGGCACTGCCCATCTGCATCAGTAGTGATAGTTCCTATTCTCAAAAGCTGATAGCAGTAAACTCATAATTGTAACCAATGTCTTTTCACATTCCCTTATTTTTAATACAGGCAAATACCAACAAAATGAAACCAGAAACTTTCATACAGTATGAACTAGCTGGTTCATCACAGTGTTCTTTCTGTGAGGTGCATATCTGACTTCCTTGACAGTGCAGCACCATTCAGGATCAAGCCCTTTGTTAGTACCTATCAGAAGTCATCAGCAGAGCTAATTACCATGCAAATCAGCCTTTCTGCTGGCTTTAGAATGGCAGAAGAATATCATAGAATCAAATAAACCAGTTAGGTACCACTCCATCTTGGCGGAAGGTGTGCTCAAAGGATGTCACTATAACCTCCACCAAAATGAATGGCCAAAAGCCAATCAAACTGCTTGCTGATAACTCATAAATACAGTTGTGCTTCTTGAATATTGTTTTATTCATGTCTCTTTCTATCTTCTGCCAGGTCTGTCAGCACCATCCGGAACCAGCGCTATCATATTCATGCTAACCTCTCCTTTGCTGTCTTGGTGGCTCAGATCCTGCTTCTCACCAGCTTCCAGTTCAGCCCTGGAACGGTAAGTCCTAAAAAAAGAATGATTGTGGGTTTTGCAAGGCATCTTCATGGAATGAATGCCTCCTGCCACATGCAAAAAATTGCCTTGCAAGTGACATCTATTTTTAATGTGCCTTAGCCAAAAATGATATTCTACAACACTGGATACAGCCTTCTGTGCATACAAATAGTGTTATCATGGTATCTGGCCATGTCTGGATGTTTGCAAACTGAAAGAGATACACACCCATCATATCACCATCAAAATCCCTACAGTGATAGAGAGTGTTTCAGCTGCGTGTTCAGAGGGCATGGCTGACTTCTGCCTGCTGTAGCTTGTGATTTCTTTTATCCATTCTCTGTGCTGAAAACTAGGAATTCTGTATTGAAGAAAATGGTATGAATTTTGTGTTTAGGTAGGGTATCTGTATTTTTGTTACTGTTTTGGTTTGCTGTGGGGAGGGGTGGGTATGTGTAGTTTTCTTAGTTGTCTGTTCTCTGATATGGTACAATTTGCCTTTTTTTCCACATTAAAAAGTTATCTTATTCTTGTTTAAGGTAATGAGCTTCCTGATGTAGCTGTGGCAATTTATTCTGCTTTCTTGGAGAGCAAAACAAAGCCTTTGGATTTTTTGTCCATAAAGTTTTATTTGTGTGGTAGAATATGCTGTTTTGCTGAAGAGCAGATCTGTTGATCATGGTCTCTGCTCAAGAAATGTAGGTTCTTCTTAAATATCATTCATGTTTATTTGACCTGTGGAATAGTCAATGAGAAAGGTAATAGGAACTGCTGCTTAATTAGCTGGACCATTACTTCTATGTAAGAGTTTAATCTGGGATCCTCAGTACTGTAAAACATGTATATGCTTCCCTTGGCATCTAAGGTGGCCATTTGAACAAATGACAAATACCTTGCTGTTGCTTATGTGGTACTGAAACACTGTACATGTATAGATCACATATATCAGAACTTGAAATTACAGATTGATTTCATGGATCAGGTGGGAATTCCTTATTCAGAGTACCATTAAAACTGACATCTAAACCAGCTGGGTTAGATTAAGACAAATATACCATGTTAACAGTATTACATGCTAGTAAATCCAGTTTGTTTCCACTGTTATGTTTAAAAAATGTTATTTAAAGTAACATAAGGTCTGTTCATGGAAAGTCCCACATGCAAAAAGAAGAAAGAAAACCTGATTTTAAAATAATCTTCCAGTGTGCTTGGTTTTTGAGATGATCAAAACCTGGCTCCTTTGGTGACCAGCTATTTCTCCATCTGACTTTTCACAAGCAGTGAGCAGTTTCTATTAATTTTTGATTCTCTTTATTCTCAGTACCATAAATGAGGTTTGCACACTCTTCATTTTGCCAATATAACGAGTACTTATATTTATTTTCAGCTTAGATGGGTTCCCTTGAGGTTCTGTTATATTTATAAATAACAATAATACCTCGTTTTACTTAGGCTATTTTTACATGAGGGTCTGAAAGCACTTTGTAGAACTAAGTTCATCTTATTTACTGTTTAACATTCAGGTAGGCCCTGAATGAGTAAGCTAGATGATCTTAAGGTCCTTTCCAACCCTTAACTATTCTATGATTCTATGTGCAAAGGAGAAAATGCTAGGGAATGGTTTATATGGAAACGAAATGGAGACAGTGGAGAGCAGCAAAAGATACTACTTGAAACTGAAGACAGTGGAAACCTGGAATTAAAATAATCCTCTCCAAGTATAGAGCTAAATCTCTTTAGAAAGAACACAGACCTGAGGGCAAGAAAACATTCAGTCAGCATAACAGGGTGTTTTATTCTCAGTTATTCTTTTTTCATCACTTCAGATAACATGGAAAACCCCCTTTACACTTTTTCAGGGCCTACATCACCTCCAGTCTTAAAATACTGTGAAATGCTAGTTGGATGTAGGTGGAGCCCATGTTCCCCAGAGACATGCCTCAGTGTCCACTTATCATATGCCTTGTCCACACAGAGATGTCCTGCTTGTTTAGTTAAGCTAGTGGAATGCTCACATACATTGAAGTTACAGTTTAATAGTTGTATATTTTAATTCATCTTAAACTTATTCAAAACTTACTTAACTTGAAAGTAAAATTAAATTGAAAAATTGAAACACCAGCTCCCAGAAAGCAAGGCTTGTTTTATAGCACTAGCTTTCTGAAGTGAAACACTTATCTACTGAAAACTTGGACTCAGGGGGATATAAAAATAGTGTACTAAGTGAAACACTTCAGAAACAGATTCCATGGGTATTTCAGCCCTCTCTCCTCTGTAACAAAGTAATTGTAGAGCACAATACTGTAAAGATCTTAAAGCTGAAAAGCATGATCTACATACTGTCTGCTACACTTTTATTTTCATTGTTTCAACCTCTTGGGATCAAGGATCTTGTGATTCATCCTTTTATTAGTCTCATGTCCTTACCTTCTGCGTGCTCTGTTCTCACTAGTTCTGACATCAGTTTTAATACCCTTAAATGCTGCTTCAATTGGACTGCTAAATGGTATTTTACAAAAATAGGGAGGCGGTATTTACACTAGAAGGTGTAGATGTTAGTATTCTGCTTCTGCCGAAGAGACTTCTAGTGTACCTAGTGCTAAATGGTTTATAAGTGCCCTTGCTTCAGAAGAGGACAAGTGATACCATTTTGTGTGAGGAAATACAATACAATAGGGAACAGCACTGTGGAAACAGGCCCTGAACTGGCATCACTTTCGTGCATCACTGCCTTTAGATGCTCCACTGTTTCCCGTCTGCATCTCTGGGGTTATTTAGTTTTTGATTCCAGATATGGTATACAGTATTCCACTGGTAATTTCAAATGTATTATTTAATAACTTCAAATTTATATTGCAGCAATTTTCCTTTTGTAGACTAGGAGTTATTTTTAACCATAAAACTCTTACTGCCACAAATAGGAATTTTCTCCTTATAATATATCGAAACCTTTTTTATTTTTATTTTTGAAAGCTAGTCCTTGATACCTAACATCAGTAGTGCTAACCCAGTAGTCCTAAACGATCCTGGTATATTCCAGGCAGGTAATTATTCCTGAAACTAAGGTATCTTTTTACTAGGGAAAGCAAGTCTCTTCACACACAGCATTTTCTTCCTATACTGACAAGTCCCTAAGATATATTTGCTGTCCATGTGCCAGTCTTATGACTTCCCTCAGACTTTCAGCATCAGATGGATTTGTTTCTTCAGAAGGTTTTGCTGCCTAGTTACTCTCTGCTATTGATTAGAGAGTCTGCTGTTTTTAACAGAATGCTAAACAGAGGTGTCCATTTTTAAAAATAATTAATGATCAACATTTCTTCAGGCTAATAAAACCTTCCAAAGACCTGAGTGCATGTTTGTGGGAGAAAGTAGAATATTATTTAGACATAGGGAAATGGAAGTTGAATATGTTAGGCAGCACTGTGTTTTTCCAGCACAACTAGAAAATGTGTCCACTATTTGAAGTTCTGTATCAGTGTATGAGCTGTTTCTCACTCAGTACTCCTGCATTGCATTGCTTAAACTACTTTGAAATAGGAGATGAAATGAGCTACTTCTGTTTATTATATATGTACATGCATAAATTCAAGACTGTAGATCAAAGCAGCATATAGATGGCAGGGAAGGACATTTTCAGAAGGGTTCTGTATAATGCAGTAAGATTGCCACTTGAGAACACTATTATAAGTTGAATGTATGCAAATTTACCTGTCTGTTTTAAGGCTGTCCTCAATAAACAAGTGACTCCTATTTTCTGAGAGGCTTTTCTGTGAATCCACTTTACTTTCTCAACAGCTATAACATGATGTGCCTTGCTGCTGGCTGGACTGATTTTTCTGTTTCCACAGACTCAGTAGTAGTCAGCTGCAAGAGTAACAGTAATGAGGTCTGTCTTTTTACAGGCAGTCTGCTAAAAGTAGTGTGCATCATATGACACAGCAAGGGAGCTCCGTGTATTTGTAATATGTAAAATCTCAGCTTTTCAATGCCTTTTTCAAGATGGAATCCTGTCACTTAAGAATATCTTCAAAGTAATTAAGGCACAAATACAGAATGAGTAGCACCTTTGCTATGGATCTTCTGTAAAAAAAATCTGCAAATCTCTATTATACAAAATGATTTACAGGACAGTCTCCTGCTACTTCACAGTATTTTATTTTTCTGCTCTTTTGCAATTCCTATTGTTTGGCTACCTAAAAATTGGAAAGTATCTATTTGACAGAACCAGCTTGTAAGTCAGCTTCATGTTGCATTTATATTTTCATGGACTAATCTTCTAGTAGAAATCAAAGGCATTAAAATGGATTTCAGAGCCTTATAAAATTAGCTGGAAAGGTTTTTACAGTTTTTGTCAATAAGCAAATCTGGTTTAGGTATATGTCACCAAACACTGCGAAATACTACAACACTTACAGATCTCACTTGCATGAATTAAAACCAAAGTTACTGCTTTTTAATACATTTAGTCACTGGATTTGCATTAGAATGTCCTTGCACTAGCACAGAGCTAGCTGACTACCAGAGGGAAGGTATGGGAAAGCTTCAGTTTCTGTTAGACAAGCAAGTCCCAACATTTTAATATTCATTAGGGTACAAAATCCCAAACCATCAACAAAAAAGAATAAAATGCCAGCACACAGCAGCTAAGCTAAAGCAACAAAGGGAACTTATGATAAACATCTGAAGACCAGTGTAGCAGGACAGCAAACTGGTTCATACTGGTGATGCTTCCTTAGCACACAGACTCCATTTGCCGGGATACCTGACTGACTTGACAAGGGAGGGAAACCTTGGAGGGGGGAAGAAAGGGCTTCCTGTTTGCATGGACAGCATGCAAGCAAGCCCTCTGAAATTCTGTAGGTGTCACAGAAGGGATGTTACAACCACCAAGCAGAACAGCCGTCATCAGTATGCTGCAAAATGGGAAACACATATAGCTGGGACTTGTTCCAAGAATGCGTTTAAAATGTGCCTTAACTGAAAACAAACCAAACAAGGTTATCCTGTGGTAAGATTGTTAGCACTCACATCTGTTCAATTACTGCACGATGAGCAAAACCACTTGTGGTGAGACATCCTTGAAAAGCAGTCAGCAGGGAAAGGAGAGTGTGCTATGTGAATATGTGAGGAGTGGGAAAGAAGAAAGGATTAGTTTTTCCTGTTCTTGTCAAGTAGGCTGATAGGAGACTTAGAGAAAAAAGTGAAGCTCTCTATGCAGAGCAACTTAAGGAAAAGCTGGGTTTTAAGCCCAGACTGCATTATCTGTAGCCCACAGTAAGCACAGAGGTGAGTGTAAAAAGGACTCAAGATGATGTTTTTACTTCTTGCTGCATTGTCTTAGTCATGGCATTCTTCTCTTTTGGGGCACTTCAATACATATGTTACAGTTTAAATTGAAATGGTCTAGTTTGCACCAGGTGGGCTTGCTTTCTAGGTGATATTATTCTGTTGCTTTAACTTTTCTATTAGCTCCTATTTCCAGAATCTTGATAGCACATAGTGAATAAAGGACAATCAAGGAGTATTTAAATTATCTGAGAACTTTGAGTTCTTTGACTTAATCACTAGATGTATTCTTGCCAAATATGACTTCATATACAGCTGGTACATCAGACTGGGAAAATGGGAATTCAAATGGGGGCAAACTAGATGCCTACTATTGAGCAATTAGGGCTCAAGAGCCAATGAAAGCTTGCTAGCATTTCTTGAAATGTCTATATTAATATTGCTGATGGAGGATCACATGAGACTTTTACAGACTTTCTAACCAGGACAAACAGGCATTGGAATACAATGAGATTTAATTTATGTGTTACCTTTCATTTGATGTGAACAACATGGCGAGGTGTAACTAAAGAGCAGGTTCAACATGGTTGGTCATTGTAAAATTTCCATGTTCTGCTCAAGCTTAACTGATCCATTGACTTTCTACCAGTTCTTTGCAGAAAATGAGGTATGAACTATGCTAGGGTTTCTACCACCACAGAGCAGGGAGCAAGGTAGAGGACAGTATTTGCATCCCTACTTCTTTGACTTTCCTACTTTCCTGTATTTACTACAGGCTTAGCAACAGGATGTTGACCCTTTGGTTTTGAATTCTTACATTTTTTGTAGCTATGGTAGGAGTATTGCTCCTACAACTATAAATAAGAATCAGTTTAGATTTCCATATCACAGTTGGCAATGGTTTTGGGGTGGTTTGTGGTTTTTTTTTTTTGTTTGTTTAAAGCTAAAAGTTTGTGTTACTCTGAAGCTACCTGACAATACTCTAGAAAAATAAATGCTCAAGTGCTTTGGTTTTAAGCCTGTTCCACTCCAGAGGTTGAACATTTAGCATGTAAATATATCGAAAGAAAACAAAAAGTGACTGCATCACAAAGAAGTAACATATTAATTTTTGTTCTCAATTTAGGTGCCTTGTAAGATCTTGGCCATTCTTCTTCATTTTTTCTTCCTGAGTGCTTTTGCATGGATGCTGGTGGAAGGATTTCATCTTTACAGTATGGTGATCAAAGTGTTCGGGTCAGAAGAGAGCAAGCACTTATATTATTATGGAATTGGATGGGGTAAGCATTTAGTAGCTGCTTGGTTTAAGTCTCCTCACAGTAGGACAAGATTGTATTCAGAAGCTTGTGTGAAATTGTCATCTTATGACCATAGTTACCCTTATGGAGAGTAGGTCTGTTGGATAAGAAAATGCATAATTTTTCTGACTATAATCAGACTTTAAAGTACATAGCCTCTAAACCTAATTCCACTGCAGTAAATTCCATGACCTCACTAGGTCAGATCAGATCCTTAATTACTGCATCAATAGCAGGAGTGTGGGAGGGAGGTCCTGCTGCTCTGCTAGGTTCTTTTTTTTTTGTTCTCACTCACTACGCTGGCTTATTCTAGTATTCTGCAAACCATACATAAAAAATAAGCGCACTACCACAGGGGTATTGCATAAGACTTCATAGGTTGATGTTCTGTTCCTTGAAATTGTCAGATGAAGAAAGCTGCACAGAGCCTTGGTGTTATGATTAAGAATAAAAAAGTAGCACTATGACACAGGAATCTCACAGATAGCAATTCACAGCTTTTTTAATGCAGTAATGAAACCATAACCTGTGTACTCACTAAGGAGTCAAAGCTGAGTGTTTTGTTCCACACTTGTCACAACACATGAAAGCCAACTTGCTGTTACTGTCCTGGAAGTACAGCAGTGATGCTTGACACACCCCACATTTAGAAGAAAACCTCATACATTGAGTCAAAAGGAGAGATGTGAAAAGATAGCAAAGGAGTATCTATGTAATTACAGATAATTTCAAAATATGTTAAAACATGCATAATCTTTCTCCCCATAAATTCATTTTGAAGATGAATGAAAGCCTATTATACAAATAATACAGACCTACTGCAGTCATAGTGGGATATTTAATACCAGTTGGCACCATGCAGATCTGAGCGACACTAATGCTGTTCACTTTTTTAGATAAATACATATATATACACATACATATATATATTTCAATAGCTGCCTACTTGTCCTATTTTTTAGTATGACATTTTTATTCTGTACATCATTCCTCTTTAGGTTTGAAATCTCCTTTTTGGCAGTTCTGTCTAAGGGCAATTCAATACATTCCTCTGGTGAACGTATCTGCTGCACTGAGAAGCTTTCTCTTTGCCCTCCCTGTTTTTCTTTGACAAGTTCAGGAGTATCACATACATTTGTCCTTTCCCTGGCTGCTCTTCAAGAATGGCCAGTTTGCATGACAACAGTATGCATCTTAAAGCTTTGGGTGTTGAAAGCAGTTGAAAGCTGTTTGACTGAGTTTTCAGTAGACTTGGGTCAAATATCTCCCCTTTCTTTTTTTGATTTTCTTTCCAAAGCAGGCCAAGTGGAGTAATTAATCTCTTGCATGCACACTAAAGTAAGAGAACCCGGAGAGGCAGAGGGTTAAAGACATTGGAGGTTTGTAGATTCTTTTAGATTGAGTCCTAAATGCAGATAAACCTTCTGATGTTAGAGAGGTTTCTTGTGGATTTACTTAATCTGGAGCTCATGGAATATATATCCAAGTGGATCCAACTAAAAACAATGTTCTCGTAAGACCCTGAGAGCTCTTTCTCCTTCAGAAATGTTATGTAAAAAGACACAGCAGTTTACAAAATAATTTGGAACTGGCATTTTGTTCACTGGGGTATTTGTGTATAGCAGATGATTTAATTAACTCAATTTATACTCAAGCATTAATTACCTTATGAAAATAAATTAATGATTTAGATGTGCTGCAGTGCACCTTTACCCTTTTTTCTAGCATTTTGTGTAAGGTTTATTTATTGTAAAATGACAGCAATCTACAAAGTGATTTAGAAGGCACAAGGATAAACATGGCATCTGACTGAGATATGACTAGTACTAAATGTTGCATTTTGCTTCCTTTTATTGCAATATGATTGCTACTACTCAACTGGTAGTAATTAGCACAATGTGTACATAGCCTGTACGTGCATAACCCAATGAGACATTAAATGTGGTTATTAAAAAGTCTCTTCAGTGGTATTTTGAATAATGCTTTGGAGGAAAATGCCTTAGGCCCAACAGTAGATGTATGGAGCAAAATACATGAGGTAGCAGCAGCAGAAGTTTCTGTATCAGTTGTAGCAATGCTGCTCTTGATAAGGATTGTATAAGAAACCCGGTGACAAACTCTGTTTGTGAAATGTAGCAAAGCTACTGTTTGAACAGATAGTGGAAGACACCATCCATATAACAGTAATACTCTTCTCCGTGTAAACTTTGCAAAATATCTTTTTTTGTCATATTTTAGTTTTTGAAAGCATATTCCAATTAATATTCTTACAAGGACTAGGAAAAAAAAAAGTTTACTGAAATCCAGTAAATCTGTCATGTCACTGGGAGAGCAGTTTGTATTGCTTTGTTTTCTTCCATATATCTCCAGTATTTACATTTGAATTAAAATGTATTTCTTTAATCATATCTGACATCGTGCTATTGCTGCAAGTGTGTCTAACCATCACTGAAGTAATGTAACGAGGCAACTGCATTCCAACTTGTTTATCTCTTGACAAGTATCAGGGCAACTTTCAGTCAGCAGCACTGCAGCTCACTGGCTGGTATGCAAGTCTAATGCTCATCAGTTGGTAATAGATGTTGCTAGACAGTGATGGTTTTAGAGAGATCCAGCCTGCAGTGTTCATTAATGCTTAAAAGGACACCCAGATTTGTCAGCTCCCAACTTTCTCTTTTGTTAGCATGCTGGCACTGAATAAGATTCTGAAAGTTTAATTTGATGTTTGATTAGAGGTCAAGTGTCAGTACTGCATTCAGCAGTACAGTGTGTGCTTGTGTTTTGTGGGGTAGTTTGGGCTGTCCCTTCATAGACTTGATGAAGTTCCCATGTCTAAACAGAAGCCTTGCAAGGCTGACAAAAGAGGCTAAAAATGCTTTATCCTAAAATTTTGTTTGGCCTTAAAACGAGGGTAAGTTTGCATTGAATGCAACTGTCAAAAGAAAGCTGGGCATTCTTGTACCATCCTGAGACCATAATAAATATATATATTTTCCAGTATCTGATAAAAATTGATGTTTTTTTACACTTTGGCTTAGCTGACCAAAGACGGTTGAAAGAAGTTGAAGATAATGATGTTGCGTTTCATGTTAGTCAAAGCAGATAGTTCATTTATTTCTTCATTCTTAGCTTTTTGAATTGTGAATGCATTTAACTTTTGCAGTCTCATAGATCCTGAAATAATGACAGACCCCAGTCCTTAAAATCCCAGACTCACAATTCTTATTTAAGCAGAGGCACTGGGGTAGGTACATGTGTGAAAGCTTCCATCATCTGTATTAATGACAAGTTGAAACTTGAGGTAATGAGAGGAGATAAGACAAGGAACTGACACTGAGTATCACTGATCCTTGGAGAGATATTACTCCTGTAAAATGAATTTAACAGTAATCAGAGAGGCAGGATAGCAAATGTGCAGAGTTGATTGAAGTTCCTGTTTATTATCTTTAGTCCCAAGGGTGCTAAAATTACCTCAAAGACGGCAGTCGTCAGGAATTCAAAAGAAGAGCAATTGAAGAAGATGATGCCTTTAAAACCACCTTGAGATTGACTGAGGGGAAAGAAAATACTTTGTTGTCTTGGTGATTCAGCATAATACACACAGATTATTGTAGCAAAACTTTTCCCACCCACCCATCTGTAGGATACTGATGATAAGAGTTTGTGATACTGGAGGATTTGCTGTGGGACTTTGGCCTTGACATGTTTTCCTATTTCAGACAGTTTCCTTTCCTATAGAGACTGCCTCAGAACACAGATTTTGTTCTGAGCTGTCAAAAAGAGCTACATTTCTTTATTTGCCGTTGTTTGGTGTAGTCCCAGGCTTCTCCATGGGTACAACATAATGCAGCGGAAGAAAATCATAGGAAATTAACTTCTGCAAAACAAACTGGAGAATATACTTTCTCCCATCAAGCAAAGTAGATCTTTTCAGTATTGGAAGGAAATATACTTCCGTTTGTGTCTAATGCTTAATCTTTCTCTATAAATGACATGTTTAGCCTTTTAGAATTGATGTCCTAAAATTGCTTTGAATTGTCTGCCACAGAGTCTCTATGGCCTGTCTGGGGTTTTGCTGTGTATAGAAGATGCAGAAGCTTTCAAAATACAACATTCAGATTTACAGGCATTTTCAATTTCATTTATCATTATTGCCTCAGAAACAGAAAGCAAATGGATTAGATGTGACATATAATGCTGAAAAGAGGAACTAGCTGACATTCATTTTAGACTTTACTCAAGTGAATATATTTGGGCTGAGTTCTTGGAGAATTTTGTCTATGCAAGGGTTGTGTTATTGGGCTTCCTGTGCCTGATATTAAGAGTTTATGCCTGCTCTGCAGGCTGTACTTTGATGCTGAGTTTGGGAGGCAGCTTTAAATTAGCTGGCCTGGGGACATGGAGAACTCAAGCTGAAGCATCACGTGGCTCCATCTGGGTTGATCTACCCCATTTAAATGTGATGCTGTGTTGCTCTAGGGCTGCAGAGACACAGATGACACCAGTACCATAGATCAGCTGCCAGAAAGGTGTGCAAGAACATTTTCATCTGTATTCTGGAAAGCGTGGTCTATTGCACCATAAATTTAGAGATTTGAGGTAGGACTGGTGAGCACATTTATAGCATCTGCTGAGAAAACATTCAGGTACTGTAAAATCCTATAACCGTAACTCTTCCTTGGATGATAACCAGTACCATTACAACATTTCAACATTACCTATTATGGGTGTAGACTAAACTTCAGTGCTCTTACGTAATTATTACTGACAAAAGTTTGAGCAAACACACATTTGTGTGTAATATATAATCCATATGGATTTCTCACTCCAGATCAAATATTACGATCCCCGTAAGCTAAATATATTTTTTTTTCACTCTTTGTGGAATTTATTGAATGTTTTTTTCTTAAAGGAAAAGTACTCCAATTTCACTGTTACAAAACCTTGATTCTTCCTCCATTGCCATTATTCATTTCATATCTTGTTAATGCAAAGAAAAAGCAAATACTGCACTCTAGGCTGCAGACCGTTTTACTCTCACTGAATTAGCAGCTCTTTTTGTGCAGATGACTGCTCTATGTTTCATCTGCATAAGTTTTATTATCTTCCAATGGAACTCTTTATTTAATTTTCTTCTTCACTGCCACTTAAAATTGCTATATCATGATAAATCTTTTGAATAGCCAGCATTTGACTTGGGGGCAAAAGCAGGCAGACTGGAAGTATAAAAGAGAGCTAGTTGGTCACAGATATTTTTGCTTGTGTGGCAAATTCCCTGCTCTGGGAAGACAGCTTGTGCTACAAGTCAGACAGTGCCAATCAACAACTGGCAACCGAAGATGTGATTGGGAATGCAGACATACCCATGGGACCTTTCATCCAGGTAGCTCTCACACCCATGGCAGACTGAGTTTCAGCAGATAGGCTTATGTCTGTGCTTGACTGCTCTGTTGAATATATTCTTGATTTTGTTCAGATGTGTGTAGGAATCTCTTCTCTTAAATAGACAAATGAGCTTGTGAACTAAAATCTTATCTTTGCTTAGGCCTTACGAAAGTATTACTGCTAAGGTGTTATTCCTGATTTGGACAGGCATGGGAGAGCAGGATCAAGTTCATGGAGATATTAAACTTAATCCTGCAGAATAGATTTCATAGTCTAAGGCCTAAACAATGCCTGTAGTAGTGCTTCTAGCCACTATCATTAAAGAATGAAAATACTTCTCCAGAAATTACAGTTCTGCCAGTACAGGAACACTCTACAAAATTTGGTGAGGATGATATTGGCAAGGTTAAGAAGAAATTGCTAGTCATAGAATTTGATAAAAGCCTCATGCAGAAAACCTGAAAAATTCAAAAGAAAATTAAAACTTTAACCTGTCGTATCTGATACTCTCTCTGGGACCTGGGTATTAAACTCTGTAGGATGATAAAAGCCCAAACTTCGCATTTTATTAAATCATACAGGAATTAATAGGCAATCATTTAATGTTTAAAAGGATGAGGTTTTACTGTACTCAGAACTGTTGGCAAGAAAAACCTCACTCCCTCTTGAGCTCCTGGCCAAGGAAGCTGTGCTAGAGTGGCACAACCAGATATCACAGAGCTGAGGGCCAGAGGCACACAGCCCCCGACAACAGGGTTGCAATTGTCTGTCTGCCTTTGTGTAATTGGGGTGTAATCCTGTAAAGCACTGCTCCACCTCCAAGGATGCAGTGCATGGGAACTGTCAAACCCCATCTGGAAATGCAGCCTAGTTTAAACACTGAAATATTATAGAACTATTTCATATTTATGTTAAGTCTTGGTTGGGCATCTGAAGGGGATGTGAATTTGCTTCTGTCTTTTCATAAGCCTCTCCTGCTGCTGCATGTGATGCTCCAGATAACTAAATGTCATCATTTCTGTCTTCCCACCTGCTAGCCATGCACCCATGGGAGAAACTCAGCTTTGTTTTCTAGACAGTTTTGAATTCTTGAGCAAGGTACACCTATCTGGGGATAGTGGCTCAAACAAGCATGCTATTGCTTCACAGGGTATTGCTGCTTGAATAGCAAGAGACAGAAATTACCTGGGCAAAAAAACAGGCAGAAAAAGAGCTATGAATCTCAATGAAATTAGCAGTAACTCATTTTAACTGTTAAACTAGTGCTTTATTGAAAAGCCATTTTTTCTGACATTAATTGATTAAAACATGTTGTATTACACAGCTGCAGGAAGATGTCAAGTCAGACTTAATTCTGAAATTACTCTGAGCTGTCCTGTCACCCATATGAAATTTAGCTGAACTTGCAGGGTTCACTGAAGATGTACTTTTGTTACTAATATTGCCCCTGACTTTGCCTTTTTTGCAGGCTGCCCACTGGTGATTTGTGTAATTTCTACATTAGCATCCCTAGACAGCTATGGAGAAAGTGGCAAGTGAGTATGGAAATGTCTTCAATCTGGGTGCAGTAAGGATGAAAAATCTGATGGGAGAAAACCCTGTATATCAGCTAACAGGGCTGTAGTTCTGCAAGATCCTGCTGAGGAGCTGGTCAGGCAGGCTGCAAATAACAACTGCGTATAGGCATATTCTTAGACCTAGAAGCCTCAGGTTTGCCTTTCACTGCTGAGATGATGCACAAAAGCTCCTGAGATGATTTGCCTGTTTTTCCCTCTTGCTGCAGAGGTGTCAGGCCTCCCACTGTGAGTGCCCTGCTACCCCACACACAGAGGAAGGAACAGGCCAAAATCCTTCTCGCAAGATGGGAATAACCTTTGAAGATGCTTAATCTTTTGAAGAAAACACATAGTGTAAAAAAATTTTGGTAATTAATTAAGTTCCTTTCTAATATGGAAAAAAAAACAACTGTATCTGAAAACAATAAAAACAAAACAACCCCAACCCCCCTACACGGTGGTTTTTTCTTACCGTAATATAAGCAAAAGGTTTGGAGCAAGGGTTATTTTGTGTGTGGTAAACTAGCTTACATCGTCACTGCTGCGAGACAGACGCATGAAGCTGACAGCACGTTTCCCGGCCTCTTCCTCACCACCATTCAGGCAGGGCAGGGAGGACTTCAGTTTGTCTCTTGCTACAGTGATGGTGCTCACGGCACTGAAATGACTGCCTGTGATACAGGGTTCAGGAACAGCAAATAAAACGTTTCCCTTCTTCCCATCTTTCCACCCCTAACGCAATTGGAAGGCGTGCTGGGGCAGATAGCTGTCACTGACTCTGTGCAAGATCCAAATCAAAGTGAGATCCTGCCTCAGATTCCCCCTGTGAGGGGAAAGGCAGTTTCATACTGGTGCTCTGTCATGTTTTAAAGTACACCAGTTGTCTTGAATGCTCTTTTAGGCTTTGTTTTTTTTTTTTTTCCTTTTTTTTTTTAATTAAGAGCACTGCTCATTAATTGACCGTGTGTTCCATCTAAAATCATTCTGATTTTTCTCCGCAGCTGCTGGCTTTCACTAGAGAATGGAGCAATCTGGGCTTTTGTGGCACCGGCGTTGTTCGTAATTCTGGTAGGTAACACCACGGGTGCTGCTGCTCCCTCGTTCCATGCCTGTGTCAGCCCCACAGCAGAACTTACTGAAGGTCTGATGCCAGGCCACTGACACAGCAGAGATGAATGGTCCAAAAGTACTTTGCTCCTCACCCGATTTTCTTTGGTGTTCACAGTTGTGTACTAGTATATGCATGTCAATTCTCACAATATCCCAAGACAAAAACACAACCTAAAATACTGGGACAGCCCTCTTCTGAAACAGTCCTGTTGGGGACATTAATAACTGTGTGGAACCAAGTAATATGGAGCTTCTTATTAATTCTCTGAAAGATTTTCAGAAGAACACACTCTGTGGCTTGTGTTTCATATACACTAGTGAAAGTTGAAAGGCTAATTCCACCTTGCTGGTGTTGGAAGCTTTTGCGAGTGCTGTCAGTGAAGATGCTCATCAGCAGTTTGCAAGCAGTCAGCAGGTAGCAGGAATGGGTTAAGAGAATGGCTAAAAAGGAGTTGTCACCCTGGGGGTGAGCGCTGGGGGAGGAAAAAAGCTGCCTCCAGACCTGTATTGTTGCAGTTATAAGGAATTTGCACTATCCCTCTGATTTTGAATTCAATGTCAGATACAGCAGTTCGTCCTGCTGAGCAAGAAGGGCTGTGAAGGTGAGTTTGCTGGGGTCAGGTGGCTGCCACAAATGCCTCTGCCACCTATAATGAATATAATCTTTCCAGGGGAGGATGCCAGTTCATAGCTCCAGTGCTAATACATGGGGGCTCTACAGCAGTTTAATTATGCCCGCATATTAAATTACAGTGAGTTGTAGCTTAATCACAGTGATTACCTAAGGAGTCAGTGGTGTTTGCAGGGATTAAATGGGAGATTATTCCTCTTCAGCACTGTTTCCAATACTTTAATTGATCAGGCCATCTACGATTTTCGCTACAGGTTGTAATGTCAGAGTGACAATATGAACAAGGAACACTGATTAGTGAAATAGGGTTGCCTTTAATGCTTTGCTTAGATTTTAATGACATGGGCCCAAATCTAGACCAGAGTTCGCCACCTGTGGCGTTTAAGGAAGGTCAAATCCTGACTATTTACATGGAGGAGCATCAAGAGGAACCACTGATTGTACCTTGCAGTTCCCTAAGAAAGCTAGGATTTCAGTAGAAAGCACAAAGAAATTTATCCAAATTTTATTACATGGAAAAACTGCATAAATCATGCTCACAAGCCAAAGGAAGAAAGGGGAGCTATCCATAGAAAGCTAGTGTCTACCATATTTATATAATTATTTGGCAAGCAAAAGGTGGCTTCTTGGCTGGCTTTTTCCTGGCTGAGAGTGAAATCAGCCCAGCCTAGTCCAGCATCTTCTACCCAAGATACTGCCCCTGAAAAGCCAGGCTGAAAAAGCATACTGCAAAAAAACCATAATTGCTATAATGAAGATGGAAATTGTCTAATGTTAGCATTTTAATCACATTATTAATGCGACACTTGAAAGTCTCTGTGCAGCAAGGGCAGATTTCTTTAACCTAAGTGAAAACTTGTGTAAATAAGAAATGCTGATCACTGGATTAGAGCTGGCCAAACAGTTCCGGACTTTGTTACAGCAAGCATAATTCTTTGTTGGCCTGAACTTTCTGCATGTGAGTTTGTATTTGAAGATATTCAGATATTGATGATTGGAGAACAATTAAAACAACCTAATATTCAAATGTCTCCTTCTCACATCAGCACTCACTTTCTGACCATCGTTTAGAAGCAAAGGAGGAAATGAGATGCAGTACAGTTAGGTCTTTCCCAGCCCTCTCTAAAGATAGTATTAATCAAAACATGCCAGATAGTGCCAGGCTCACCTGAGCGAGCACAGCCTCCGACAGTTTGCACGGGTATCTACTTGCCAATGAAAGTAACGGTTTGTCTGGCTCTCACTTATGATCCATTTGTGCAGTTCAAGCTATATTCTTGTAGGGATACAAATATTTTGAGGAGAAAGAGTGCTCTCACAAGGTTGATCCACGCAGAGCAATTTGTTAAATAGCGTAATCCCAGCTCTGCCCAGAGCAGCAGCAAGCTAGCTGACAAATTATTCTCTTCGGGCATTGAATATGCGAGCTGAAAAATGTGCTAGTGTCTATAGGGAAATAAGGAAGCTAAACACTATTGTGTGTGTGTGCGCCTGTGCTCTTTAAATAACAAATTACCTGCTAGTTGCATGAAGTAGTGTTTAGCTCTGAAAATGCTTCTCAAAAAGCAGATTTTGACTACCTCCATCTGCAGTCTGTCTCTGCCAAGAAAAAAGGATTATGCTGTGAAGAAAACAGGGGGACTGCTCTTTTCAACTCCCACTCCCTAGAGACTAGGCAGACAGTCTGCTTTTGTCCTGCCACAGGCAATATAGACATCAAGGAGCCTTCAAACAGAATGATGTGGTAGGAGTGTGACTGGGAAAAAAAATACACATACTTTTCTAGGGAGTAATTCACAGAACTTCCCAGCCCTATATGGATTCCCATACCCAAAGTGCTCTTTCCTTAGGCGTTGAGTCAAGGGATGTGATGAAGGAAATATTTCCTACTATAAGTAGGTCTTTTGGCTTCTACCTGCACCTGAAGGTTTAAAGATCACTCTCACCCACAACGCTCAATCCTCTGCATTTTCTTAAGGCATTTGTGCAAAAAAATTGTTGCCATTAATTGGAAGACCAAGCTAAGCTCAGTCAGAGTTGACCTGGGACATGTCTTCAATGGAAAAAGAAACTTGACAAAGCACCTGAGTGTCTGAAACAAGACATTATGTCTCTGGCAGAAGGCTTTGTTTGTTATCAACCATCTGCTGCCTTGGTCTGCTTCCATAGTTACGGGAAAATTAAGGAAATTCTGTGGAAAGCATCTGTGTACATGCAGCAGTGGGTGTGCTGCAGACAGTGAATGGTCCATGTGGGGAGAGATACTGGGCTGTAGTGACAAGTCCTTTCTATTGTTTTCTCTGTAAGTAGTTATTTGTCTGGTGTGTTTTACAAGTCTTACAGATAAACAGCATTTTTATGGAGCTAAATGATTTCCATTAGCATACTACAAGGGTTTGATGCTGTGGGGGATCTGTAAGTACTGTCTTCAGATGGGACTCTATGGAACTTGAGGCCCAGGCTGAGCTTGCCATCACTAACTTTAGTTGGTACTTGCTTATGAGCAGTCAATATATAAAAGGCATTCTCTCCCTTAAACCTGCTGCTCATACATGATTAAGTAAGTTCTCTTCCTCCTGGTATTTATTCATACCTTTGTGTACCACTGCAGAATCATTATGACTCCTGTATACTGAAAGTCTAACTCTGCATGTAAGTCCACTGATGGAAAAGTGACCATTTGTGTCCCTTATTAGACATCACGGGAAAGGGTGACAGAACTGGACCCATAGTGTTTAAAGGCCCTGAGGCGGTAGGATTCCTCAGTCATTAAAATCAAGTACATAGCTCAGTGCTGTGGTGGATTTGAGCACAAGCAGACCACAGCTGCTAAACTTCTAGCTTTTTCTTACTACCCCTCAGTTACACTGTTTTAAACTTAAATTTCTTTTGGTTTAAAATTAAATTTCTTTGTAACAGGAAAGCACATGACATTTTTTTTTGAACAAGAGGACAGACTGTAAGAAATTAAAAATTAAGGATTAATATTAGGAAAGAGGAGAAGTCAGGGACCTGTTGCATTTTATTAATGATTGTGTATTTTGCTCTGATGTTCAGCTCTGACTGGTATGATACTACATGCATTAACATGAAATCATGTACACGGAAGTCTAAAATGACTCAATTTAGTCTATTCCGTCTGTAGTTGGAATTGTTCAGGAATAGCTAAAAGTGGAATTGGGCTTTCCAAAATCATTTTAATATTGATCTATCTTAATCAAGTAGCTGTGTTTGGAAATGCAGAATAGCCAGTAATTGTTGATGTGCCTAGCAATGGGCTGCAACTGCAACAACTTACTGCAGTGGTGTGCAACCACTGCTGTCACAGTAAGGATCCAATTAATTCATGCCATGAGCGAGTATGTTAAACCTCAGATTGAAAGGGTCAGTCATAACTCCTTGTACCATTGCCCGAAACTGAAGTGAAGCCTAAAATAGTTGTGGTTTTAGAGGAAAGCTGGTCATTGGATTTAATTAAAGCAATATGTTTTATTCTTGTTTATAGCTCCTTTGTGCTGCCAAGCCTTTTCTTGGCTAGGATGCAGCACACCACATCAAAGGGTTTTACACATGGGGTTTCTGCACTGTACTAAAGAAGAAACAAAAATCTCATGAGACTTGGAGGAAAAACCCCTGCAGGTGAAACCCCTGCAATAAAAAAGAAAACCTAAGTGAGGAAGGAATCTGTCTCATTTATCTGGACTGACAACATTTAGATGAGAGAAGATTTTGAAGGAGATCCTTTTTACCCATTTAACTCTCTTCCTGATCCGACAATTTTCAGTCAGATGGAATTGTCACCAGAGTGAGCCAGAGCTCCCTGATGTCATTGGGATCTTTCCATGGGCCCTGGTGGGCTCTGGATTAAGCCCGCAGTAATGGGAACTGGCAGCTCTTGCTGATTTCGCAGAGATTTGCAAGTGGCTGGGGTTGGATCAGCTGCCTTGAAAGGAATCCTATGGGCTGGGAAACAAGCACTGGTATTGTGAGCTAGATTTCTTGGGTTTCGTAAGTAGACTGTGGCCAGTACCTGCAAGCAAAAATATTGTGAAGTTCCTGTGTAATTTAGGTACAGCTACCGTCAGGTAATGTGGGCTGTCAAAAGAGTAAGAAACAGCAGCTATACGTGCTTCCCTTATCTAAATATCTATATTCTCCTAGTTTGAACATTCTGATACAGGTAAGCACAAGGGGTGTTTCGTCAACTGAGCATTCTCCTATTCAAATCGCTGGCAAAGTATTTACATCAGATGCCAAAACAAATCACTGGAAGAACAACTCAGTGGCGATGATTTGGTTTCCCATTAATAAGAGCAGTGGAAATACCTCCTTGCTTTACTTACTGAAACATTAACAAAGACAGACATTTGTAGCTAATCTCTTTAGTTAGGCTGGATGGGATAACTGTGGTTTCTCAAAATATCTAAGCCAAAATTTTTAAGTAGTTAAGGAAATCTAACTATAGAACTTGGGAACTGGAGTGTAATGGTTCCTTGCTTATTTTACAAGTACATTGGTTTTTATCAGCAGTGAGAGCACAATGTTTCCTTGTCATCTTTAAATGTATTACTGATGCTCCCTGGAAAGACATATTCACACTGACTGCACAAGAGAAACTCCAGGGCTTTTTAAATTTCCACTTTAGGACATCTAGAATACTTAGGAAATTAATTTTCAATTTAATTTCTTTTATATAAAGAAACAAAAATTCAGCTGGAAATGGTGAACATTTTGTGCTTTAGAAAACAACCAAATTACTGTCTCCTTCAAGACTATCGTGCTTGTGCTGTTTTCATGACTAGATTTTAGGTTTCATGTCTGCTACAGTGAGAATTTACAAGATGTGGAGTGTTCAGGTGTTGGTGCTGATCATTCACAACTTTCACTGACGTTTGTGAGATGTAGGAATTTTAGAAGTTGAAGAATGAGGCTTCCCAAAAAGGGGAGAGTATCTTAATATATATTATTTAGGCATAATCCATTGTATTCTTAAAAATGCTATGCAGAAAGCAAAATCTAGGAGTATCTAAAAAGAATTAGGAATGGAAGAAAGCATTAGGGTTTAGTGAAGCTGGCATGAGTGTTTGCAGTCATCAGACAAAGGGATCCTGGACTGTGCCAGAGTAAACTTGAACTGTCAGTGAAACATCCACAAGGAGGTGTCAAAATATGACTGATAAAAAAGTGACTGATACTTCGGATAAAAGACTAGAAAAGGCTGCTGTAAGAGAGCATGTCAGGAAAGAAGTTAAGGGTAGAGAGGCATTTTCTGTGTAATTCCCATGAAAACTGCAGTAATGATGATGATCATTTGGTGAATGGCTCAAAAAATTGAACAGTTTGGAGGAGAAGAGAGTTCAACTTGGTCAGGTTCCTTGTTTGCTGCTTCACTCATTGTGCATATTTAGCATATAAATGGGTATCTCAAAAATGCTTGTTACCACCTCAATAAGTTTATGAAAGTTATTTACAAAATATGATTTGGTGGGAACAGGGCAAATGATCCCAAAGCCATTGATTTCACCTCTTATTTATCTCTGTAAAGATGACTGAACAAGTACACTTGAAATTGAAAAGCTGTCAGGTTCCACAGGGTATTCTTTGAACAGGCTAAAAAGCTGTGACAGCTATACTTTTCCTTTACACAGGGCTGTTCAGCCTGGAGAAGAGAAGGCTGCGTGGAGACCTCCTAGCAGCCTTCCAATATCTGAAGGGGGCCTATAG